>RHLP01000772.1:0-13563 GCA_003719405.1 Aspergillus incahuasiensis
GGGCTCCAGTGCTCGGCCGTCAGCAGCGGCAGGCAGATCTCGCCCGTCGTGAACGAGATGTTCGGGTGGCTGATTTTCGTCGCGAAGGTTATGGACGGTGGGCTGAGCGGGTACGTTGAAGGGATTTTGATGAGTAGGGACCAGAGGCCGTCTAATAAGGATGGAGTATTTATTAGGTTAGGTTAAGTTGAAGATAAGATAATGTTATGTTGGTGGGTGAGGGGTGGGTGAGGGTACGGGGCGAGAACGGACGGACGGACGGACCTTCATACGGCGTGCCTTTTACGCCCTTCAGCACGGCTTCCCAGGTGAAGAGGTCGTCGTCGCTTATGGGGCCGAGGTGGAGGAGGACTTCGTTGGGGGTGGTTGTGTATTCTTTGAGTTCGCGGAGGAGCCGTTGCGTTGTTGATGAGGGGGGCATTGTATTGTGATGTGGTGGTTGACCGGGGAGGAGGGTTCAGGGTCTGCGAGGGAGAGGGGGGTATAAGCTCGCGACGTAGATCGTAGATGTCGTTGAGCGAGAGGGTGTGGTGAGTCGGGTGGCTGGGAGTTGAGTAACTCAAGTTGCGGTCCAGATGAAGATGCGCGGCGCGGCAGATGGCTGAACGCCTGGCCGAGGCTTAACGCGGGTGGGTCATGCTGGATGCATGGATTTCTCCAGAGGAGCTCCCGCGGTCGGGCCCGAGCCATGTGTAAGGCCTGATTCTTCATTCGCCCCTGTGAAAAATCGTCGATCTTTAATATACCTTTCTACTTCAACTCTTCAATTCGTGTGCATTTCGTTATTGATCCCTAGATACAATTTGAGTTGGAGCTATGCGCACGTCACGCATCTCCAAGGAGACGGCAAAGGTTTCGCAGGCTTTGTCACCCCCTGCTCGTCGCCAAACGCGCAGCACCTCTCATTCGGCCTTGCTCAGGGGTTTCGCGTATAATGGGAGTCTAAATGGAGCCAGCGAGCTCGTCAAGGAGGAAGACGACAGCTCTTCTCTTTCGTCTGTTGACAGCGTCGATATTGAGGATATCCTGGAAGAACCGGTTGCAAAACGACGCAAGACGAAAGCAAGCACTGCTGCCAGGGCGACCGCAAATACCTCGTTGAAGACGCCTGAAAAAAAGGTCGAAAGACTGATCAAGAAGGAGTCTGCTCCTCCAAAGCCCCGTCGGGTGCCTGCAAGGAAGATCAAAAGTGAGGATGGATCTTTCACTGTGGAGGCTCCGTCGAACTGGGACTCCATCTACTCAATCGTCAAAAAGATGCGCGAGGACAACCCGACCGCGCCTGTCGATACGATGGGCTGCGCAGAGCTCTACTGGCGTGCTTCTTCTTCTCGAGACCAACGTTTCCAGACTCTGATTGCGTTGATGTTATCCTCTCAGACCAAAGACACGGTCACTGCAGTGGCGATGCAGCGCTTGCATACCGAGCTGGGCGAGAGTAGTGCTCCGGCTGTCAAGCTGGAAGCAGATTTTGACGGAGTTGTTCTAAAGCAAGAAGTGAACGGGGGGCCACCTATCAAGAAAGAAGTCGAAGGAGAGCCACCTATTAAGAAGGAAGTAGAGGGGAGGCCATCTACCAAGCAGGAAGTCGAAGGGAAGCCACCTATCAAGCAGGAAATGGAGGGGAGGCTATCTATCAAGCAGGAAGTCGAAGAAGAGCCACCTATCAAGCAGGAAACTGAGGGGTGGCCAGCCATAAAGAAGGAAGTCGTCAATGGTGTACCACCCGCCCACCCTATGCACGACAGCACATTGAACTTGGAGAACATTTTGGCTATCTCTCCAGAACGGCTGAACTCACTAATCGGAGCGGTGGGCTTTCACAACAACAAAACCAAATACATCAAAAAAACCGCCGAGATTATCCGCGACCAGTATAACTCCGACATTCCTTCCACCCCTACCGAGCTGATGAAGCTGCCTGGTGTCGGGCCAAAGATGGCGTTTCTGTGTATGAGCGCTGCGTGGGGGAAGCACGAGGGCATTGGAGTTGATGTTCATGTTCATCGTATAACTAATCTGTGGGGATGGCACAAGACCAAAACACCGGAAGAGACTCGCATGTCGCTGGAATCATGGCTACCCAAGGATAAATGGCATGAGATAAATAAATTGCTAGTAGGCTTGGGTCAGACGGTCTGCTTACCAGTGGGTAGGAGGTGCGGTGACTGTGGTCTCGCTGGGACGAAGCTCTGCAAGAGTGAAATCAGAGGCATGGCCCCCAAGAACGGCAGTCGAAGCTTGTTGAAGAAAGAGGGGATTGGCGCAGAAACCTTCTCAGTAGCTGGAGAACCCAAAACCAAAATTGAGGGGGAGTAGCAGCTCTTGATTTCTGGACGAGCACGTATTGGAGCGGTCCAGGCAATTGTTTTGAGTTATCTTCCAGTCATTCACTGCGTCCTTCCTCGCTCCACATCCTCATCCGTACCTGTCTTCCACCACCCTCATTCTAAACAGGCCTGTCTTTGCCAGCCCATCTCTCTACTCGTGACTTGTGCTATAAAGTCAACTCTCCGATTTTGTTCTTTTGCTGTCTATCCTGGCTACATCTTCCCGCCCTTGAGCGACGTGCTCCCGTCCCGAGGGTCGTCTTCTAATCTGGGTTCATCTGACCAACACACGTAAGTACCAAGGCTTGTTCTCACGAACCACCTTTCTCTTTGGAAGCGTCACGCTAACACTCGAAGATTTTGCTGACTTTAGGACCTCATGGATCTGGATTTTGAGTGGCGCGAGGACGAACACAACGTTCTTCATTTGATGACCAGATACGCCGAAGACACTCGGTCGGCTTCGGGCCATGGACGAATAGAAGCGTTTATGGAGCTTGGAGATTTGCCTATGAATTTTGTTCCCGAACATGTCCAAAGAGAGGCGTCCATCGAGCTTGGAGACGGCAGAGAAGCGTCCATCGAGCTTGGGGATGCGAAACCGCCACCGCGCGGAATTACATTCCTAGACCTGCCCGAAAACATCAAAATCAGGATACTGGAGTTTGCTGGACTACTACGGCCTTGCCTCGTCGAATTCGTCCATGAAAAATATCGGATCCAATATCCCAATATTCTTTCTAGGGTCCATCTGTGCAGTAGCAGCAGCAGCAAAAGCGCGGGTGTGTTTCGATCGAGTTATCATGATAAATGGCTGTCTCCTTATCACACCAGCTGTGATCACCCTGCACTACCTGTTGGGGTCTTCCTAGCTTCGCGTGCGGCTCGGGATGAGCTTGGATCTCTCTTCTTCGCCCAGAACCGCTTTAGCATCACCCTCCAGAACAGGCAAGACTTCAACCTCTTCAAGACCACCACTAGATGGGGTCTGAAGCGCCTCAGACATCTGCATTTGAACCTCGGTTTTCCAGGTTCCCGGAACCTCAAACTGACCGGTCCATATCACCGCACGATGCTGAAGATATGGACCGATTTCTGCGATAACGCGGCGGACAAGATGCCTGTTCTGAGGCACTTCAGCATGAAGTGCAAAGTCAAGGAACTCGAAGTCGCGAGTAAACTAATGTGCATAATGGATCCATTTCCAGTCCTGCTACACTGTGCTTTCCATTTTGCGGATCAGCAAGACGATGACATTCGGCCTGTAATAAGGCGAGCTGCGTGGAGGTTGACCGGCAATCTAAGCGACAAGCCTCCTTTCCCTTTCATGAAACTACCCAAAGAAGTACAACTCATGGTTCTGGAGCATCTCTTGGTCAAACATATTGATCCGTTTCTGCCCGCTGCGGAACGTGATATGGCCATGGTCGGGTTCTTGGATCGAAAACTTCGGCCCATGTCGAACTCGCCTCTTGTTTGCTGTGGCACCTGCTCCCCCCTTGGTGCCAGGTGCTTCTGCGAAACCAGTCAAACGGCGTTTTCTACCAGCTGCACCTGCTTCTCCTCCCCGTTACCCTACTTCCTCGTCAGTCGCGCGTTCTATGAGGACTGTCGTCGTCTATTTTTCTCGAAGAACCGGTTTACGCTTGTGGACGATGAGCCTGAGTCTATCATGCGTTTCTTCACCTCCATACCTACTTCCTCCTTCATGGAGATTCGCTATTTGTCCTTCAAGTTTCCCCATATCTATAGATTTCCGCAAAAATCCCCTAGATACGAGGAAGTTACGATACTCTCATGGTCCGTTCTGCGACGTTTCATCCGCGAACATTTTGACCTTCCACGCCTATCTCTGAGTATTGTTGACCTTGGAACACGGGGCAGCCCTGCTGGGCGAAATACATTCATGCGTCGCTTACTAAAATCTTTTGCGGATTTGAAGGGTCTCCGCGACTTCCGTGTGTACTTAGCTGATGATCCTTCGTTTGAGAAAGAGTTGGAGCGAGCTGTCATCGGCAGAACGGCCGTTACCCGGTATCGACCATATCCCATGTCTATCACTCGTGCCACCGAGGATGCCTCTGCATAGCTTACTACATCGGTCTCATGCTTCATCCGTTGGCGTGTCTTCCTAAAACCGGGATTCGCGATGCATGCACTGGCGTTTGTTTCGTTGCTAACGTTGATTTTCGCGTTGCTCTACATATTTACCCTTCATGGTTGCCTGCATTTGATATTCATCTATTTTCAGTTTTCCGACCATGTACCAACATCATGTCTTATTTTGCATACTTATACCCAACTCGGCCCTGAGTTTATTCATGTTAGCACTCAATAATAAAGTCAATTCCATCTGTCCCGTGCAGCGTAGCGTATTGTCTCAAAACACCTATCGTACCCCTGACGGCGAACTAGTGGCAGCTACATATATCTTCTAAGCGAGCCCCGCATGAAAGAGACTAAGATCATTGCGCGAAGAGTATCTGAGCTCAGTAGCTGAAGAAAGATATTTCAACAGTTCTTTGACGAAACATAAGAGATCCACAGGAGGTTTATGTATATTCTCTTGATAGAAGGTCAGGGATTATCGCTCGGCAGGTGTATGATGCGCTTCATCGCACAGTCGAAATAAGGACTGACTCAGCATTATTTATGCGCATAAGATGAGGTCACTGTAACTATTTTCTCTCCCCGCACGAGCTTGACGAGCTTCAACGAGCTTCCGAACTTCAATTGAATCCGACGAGTCATCGACCTTGACACTTACGTATCTACCACCTAAAAATAAGACCGGGATAAAAGATCCTTACAGAAACCACATCTCCCAATCCTCCGAACAAGCCCTTAATGGCCCCGCCAACACCAATCTCCATACCCCTCTTCGCCGAAACCCAACAACAGCTCCTTCTTCAAGAGCACGAAGCCGAAGTCTCCTCATCCAAGCTCGCCGATACAGCCTCCGCGTCGCCCTCAACGCGCCGCACTCTCCAAGCCACCGGACATGCGCTGACGGGAATAATTCTTTCGCAATGCCGCACAGGTATGGGAGGCCGACTCGTCGGGGAGTTTGCTGCCGACGCGGCTATTTCGGCGGGCGGTGCGAAGGGGAAGGGAAAAGACAATGAAGATGCAAAGTCGAACATTGCTGCGAATGGGAAGTTGAAGCTTGGTGCCCATGGGATTCGAGTAGGGGATATTGTGAGGGTCAATGAGGTTGGTGGTGCGGGGAAGAAGGTTGTCGGAGGGAAGGATAAGAAGAAGGATGGGGATTCGGCGAAGGGCCCGGAGGGTGTTGTGACGAGAGCCGGCGAGAGTAGTATCTGGGTTGCTTTTGGGCAGCGCGGTGGTGGAGGGCGCTCGAAGGAGGAGGATGAGGAGGCTATCGAGGAGCTGTGGGGGAAGAAGCTTTGGTTGTATGTTTTCTCCTCCCTGCTGACTTGGAAGCTGCCAGTAGGATTTCCAACGGCATTCTCTACTATTGCTAACTCGGGAATCGTAGAATCAAGCTCGCCAACGATGTGACTTATCGGCGGTATGTTACGGGAAGCGCCTCGGCTATGCTTTCTGGGATGTGGAGCTGACTTGGATCTCTGCAGAATGAGACAGACGATGGAGAAAATAGGAAAGATGACAGAACCCGATTTTACCCATTTCCTTCGGGTTGCCTTTGGGCATACCACTCCTCTTGAGCCGGATTATGACGCGATTGGACCGGTTGAATTCATAGACCCAACACTGAATGAGTCTCAGAAAGAAGCAATCCGATTTGCCTTGGCTTCTCGAGACATCGCCCTTATACACGGGCCACCGGGGACAGGGAAGACACACACTCTGATAGAGCTGATCACTCAGATGGTCAAGAGGAATCTCCGAGTGCTTGTGTGCGGACCGTCGAACATATCCGTTGACAACATTGTGGAAAGACTGGCTCCAAAGAAGATTCCGGTCGTGCGCATCGGCCATCCAGCCCGGTTGCTGCCCTCGGTTCTTGACCACTCCCTGGAGGTCTTGACTCAGACTTCTGACGCGGCTGCCATTGTGAGGGATGTGCGAAAGGAGATTGACGACAAACACGCAAACATCCGCAAGACGAGGTTTGGGAGGGAGAAACGTGCAATTTACCAAGACATCAAGGAGCTCCGCAAGGAATTCCGAGAACGAGAGTCAAAATGCGTCGATAACCTAGTCCGCGAGAGTAGCGTCGTACTAGCGACACTGCACGGGGCGGGAGGTCACCAGCTGAAAAATCAGAAATTCGACGTAGTCATCATTGATGAGGCTAGCCAGGCATTGGAGCCTCAATGTTGGATTTCCCTAATTTCCGCCCCTAAGGTCGTCCTTGCTGGTGACCATCTGCAGCTTCCGCCGACAGTCAAATCTGCCCCAAGAAAAACTGAGGGCGCAGACCAGAACGGCGATAAAGATGCAGGTGGTAGTTTCTCTCTTGAGAATACACTATTTGATCGATTGTTGTCGATGCATGGTCCAGGGATTAAACGCATGCTGACTACACAGTATCGGATGCACGAGAATATTATGCGGTTTCCGTCAGATGAGCTGTACGAGTCCAAGCTTGTCGCTGCCGAGAACGTCAAGGCTCGGCTTCTAAAAGATCTACCCTACGAGGTGCAGGAAACCGATGATACCAAAGAGCCACTGGTGTTCTGGGACACCCAAGGAGGAGACTTTCCCGAAAAGGTGGAGGATGAGGACGTTGCGAAAAAGGAAGGTTTGCTCAACGAAAGTAAGAGCAACGACATGGAAGCCCTTGTAGTGGCAAGGCATGTGGATAACTTGGTGCAAGCTGGTGTGCGGCCTGAAGACATCGCGGTGATTACCCCATACAACGGTCAGCTGGCTGCGTTGTCTCAGTTGCTACGTGAGAAATATCCCGGTCTGGAATTAGGCAGTGTCGATGGGTTTCAGGGTCGCGAGAAGGAGGCCGTAGTGGTCAGTCTTGTCCGCAGTAATAGCGAAAACGAGGTCGGGTTTCTGGGAGAGAAGCGCCGATTGAACGGTACGTCCTTTGTGCATGACTCTTACTGCATGCAGGAAACTCTGACCCGATCTAGTTGCCATGACTCGGCCTAAGCGACATCTTTGTGTCTGTGGAGATTCGGAGACCATAAGCAAGTGAGTCGTCCTTTGTCATGACGCCCTGGCTTGACGCCCCAGGCGCGACCACGCCTGCCCTGCTTTTTCGACATTGATCACTTTCAAGGAGCATGAGATAGAGTACTGACTTTCTCGTAACAGAGGTAGTGGGTTTCTCAAACGATGGATGGCATATTTGGAAGAACATTCCGATTTGCGATATCCCGACGCTGGAGAACTGCTCTGAAATCAACCAGTTCCTGACTCGTTAACTTTCGATCTTCTTGTGTTTCCCAACTCTCCACTTGCATGCATGAAGATTCAGAGGCGAGATATAGCGGACCCCAGAATAGCACCACCAAGGACTGCTTTGTTTGAAGATTTGTGATCCTAAGTGATCGCCCACGGTATCTCCTATCCAAATCAGGGTGTGATGGAGCTATGACCCTAGAAGAAAAAAGCTCAGATGCGCATGTACCTCTTGAAATTACCTGGCACCCTGGCAACGGGCCCATGGCCGTGCTTTGAGCGAACTTGCCTGTCAGAGCCACACTTCGGTGCCGCGATCAGCTACTCCTGCCCCATACTGGAGTTGTTTCGAGGTGACACTTTACGGAGACATTTCCGGACAACGCTCTGAATATGTATAATGTACTGTATCAGAATCGCAGTCACGGACAACCCACTGGGCCCAGGGCTCTGCCCGGTAGGGCCGATCCTCTAGCTGTTTCAGGTCTCCAAATTCCACGTTCACGGACCTTGCCAATAATGTACGGAATACGAGACGAGCCGACTCGGCTGTGGCGTCAAGTGCCCTACTCGACTAGATTTGTCTGACCGCCAGAGCAGCTGACAATGCGGCGCACGATTGTGGCGGCGAGGACGAGAAGATCGCGTGGGTTGCGGAGAAAACGCAAACTGTGTTTCGATACATGCTCGTTGAAAAGAGTGCCCTCACAGCCCATGATGTCGATAATGCAAAGGCTACTAGCAAAGCAAGTGTTGCTACCAGGCAGCAATGTGAGATGACTCCGTCGTGGACGTGAGTGGTATGATGGGGGCTCGGAGTATGGAACTATGGATAGCAACAAGACAAGTCCATCGACGAAACACATTGTGGGGGCGCAAGACATGCCGTCATCGGCGCTACTGCACTGGAGCTGTTCCAGAACACCATGAGTCCATGACAACGCGCTGGTGGAGCACGCACGTGCATCATCTTTGTTGGCGGGCTTACTCACGTACCTGATGCTGAGTCTTGGGGTCTTGGGCTGAAAGAACATTTCAGACTTGGCACCTCTATTCGGTTTCCGATGCCCTGAGATGCTCAGGCGCGACGAAAAGGACAATGCATAGCGCCTAGAGATTGCGCCTTATGAGACGTGAGGGTCCCACAGTGTAACTCGGTATACAAGCGATGAACCATGAAAATCGCTCCCGAGGGCTGCTTGAGGTTAGTTTGACGATGCATGCACAAATCACTGCAAGACCACAAAATACCCCTGTGTAAATCTGGGAACCCGATGTTTTGCTGCTCCGTAGCGTGCACAACTGCGTACAGTCATGGCGGTCTGTCCAGGCGCGGGAATCCTCAAACACGCGATCTGAAACCAGCACAGACTCAGTCCTCCTCCCCTCGTCTTCTGCAATTTCCCTTCCATCCGCTCTCCTTTCTTGTTCTTGCCTTGCTCTCTCGATTTTTGGCTGACGAATTCTTGCAGTTGCTATTTTTTGTTCTATCCAATTCTTGCTCTCTGTTTCCGTTCGTTGCCAACACTGCTCGAGCTGTGCCTGAGCTGTCCCCTCCATTGGCCCACCTCCACATATCTCAAACGCCCGCCTCGAGCATCCACCACTCGCTGCTTGACATGAGTTCTTCTGCGCCTCGCCCCGTCTGATAAGCTCCACAGCTCCCGTCTGTCTTTTCTTTTTCCACCCACAGCGTCGGAGCTACTCTGCTTTGATCTTAACCGGCCGTCGCTGCAGGTGCATCCTCTCTTTGTCTTGGATCCCGGTCTGCTTCGCTTCAGCCTGTCAGACGAGCAACTTTGTGCTCTGTGATTTCCTCTGCACTTATGATCGCCTCTTAGCTGCTTCTTCCACGTTCTTTCTCCCGTCTTTCGTTGAACCTTGCTGATCAGCAGCCACGCGCGCCACCATATACTCTGCTTACCACCACCCCGGACAACTCATCAGCTGAATCTCTTTCCGTAACTACCTTTGACGCCCGATTATGCCTAGAACTTCTTCTGCCAAGGTAGGCATACCCCTCTCACAGTACTCGGTCCGTTTGTCTGACCCTTGTTTGGTCCTACTTTTAGCCCACCAATCCGAGATATCCTTCACTGTGACCACATCAATCCGCCGACAGTTTCATATACACCAGCTTCCTTCGCCGACACTCGCTCACTCTTTGATGCATAGTTATTTCTTTGACAATACTCTATAAGATACCGCTGTCGGTCCTCGGTTTCCCTGCAGATACATTCTTTAATAGCCTTGGTTCTTCTCGATCGGAGTGCGCGCAAGTACTCGACTAAAACCACACTCGTTCACTTAATCTACATATGCCCCTCGAAAGAAAAATGTCCAGGCCTATTGGGCGGAGTAGTTCCGTCCGGAGCCCGGTTAGCCTAAAAAATCATTTCGCGCCGGCTGTCCTCTCAAATGATTCGGAGTCGTTCGACACTGCCTTGCCTCCCATGAGTTCCAAAGAGCTAGTGGTGGCTACACGCCGCAATCAGAGCGGGCTCCCACGGCTACCATACCCTCAGAACCTAACATCGATTCAAGGAGGGCTCAGTGGCCACCGCCGGACGGGGAGTACGCTGAAGACCGTGATGAAGAAGTTTTTTACTCGAAACCGGCGGAGCCGGTCAGACGAGATGGACGATCCCATATCCAACTTCAACTTTGATAATCATTCATTTCCGACGACTCAACAGCAGAAGTCTCGAAAGTCTTCCAACTCAGGGAGCTCGCACCAAGGCGCTCAGGTTCAGCAACCTACTGCAACATTGACGACGCTGGATGTTGTGTTGAAACAGTTGGACACCGAACCCCGGAAGCGACGTGCAACTTTGCCTAGCTTGATATTCTCGGACGATGAATCTCGACAAGCGCTTGAAGCGGTTGTCCATCCCGGAAGAAAGCCCAGCAACAGAAAGCTCAGTCCCCATGCGCATAGCGATCCAGATGAGGTACGACGAAGTCGGATGCGGGACGTAAAACGCCGGTCTCGGAGCGCAGGCGCCCTTCGTGTTCTGGCAAAGGAGCATCACCGCATGTCTCCAATCCAGTGGAAGAGACGGCGGAGCGTAGAGTCGACCTTCCTTGCGTCAACCACGTGTGGCGTGGGCTCTGACAGTGATTCGTCTCGCCCGCCTACTCGATCCACTGTAGGCACTGCTTCCACATTCAAACCGTCCGCACAGGTGTCAGCTTCTGAGGTGGAGGATGAACTAGAAAACGAACCGGAAGACGAGCCACTGCCAGCTGCAAGCTTGCCTTCTGACGTCGGGGAGCTCATTAGTTCCATGCAAAATGACGACAACGTTTCGCTGGAGCAGCGAATGACCACTCTGGAAGTGAAGCTCATCGACCTAGAGTTTGCGATTGCGCGGATGCAAAGCGGCCGTGCCGAGACGCCAGTCGCAGATTCACAACCCCCCAAACCCTCAGAGCCATCCCGTCACAAACGCCAAAAGTCTCTGGCGAAATCCACGAAATCCCCTAGCCGATCTCCACCATCGAGTCGCGACGATTCTCCAAGCACAGAACATCTCCCATCGGCAGACCGTCCCCTCAGCACGACCACCATCCGCCCCAGCCCTAGCGATATCCACCGCGCGCGCGCCTTGCAAGCACCCTCAATGGTCTCCCTGAACAGCAGCGACTCAAGCACCATTTCCGTCCAGCAGTACAGCGCCCTGGTAATGCTCCTCCGCCGCGAACAGACCGCCCGCCGAAACCTGGAGCAGCAAGTCTCTGGCCTCCGCGAAGACATCGAACGACTGACCCGCGTGGCCCGCGACTCCATCGGCATGGGGACAATGTACCCCATCCGCAGCGCCGAGTCAGAAGAGTACCCGCGCGCGCGTCCAGACATCGCAGCGCCCCCCAGGAGCTCGCCGCGCCAGACACCAGCCCCGCTGCTCTCCCCGCACTTCACAAGCGATTCCGGGTCCATGTACTCGCGGGACACGGCTGATCCCAAGCCCAGGGGCGACGGGTTTCGTCCCTGGCACGCGACTCGCCGCGTGGAGATCGCTCCGATGATATGATATGATCTACTCGTCACTCCTTTCATTACCATTCTTTTTCTTATTCATGACGGGCCAAGTACATTCCAACGCACTCTTGGAGACGTCTTTATTGATCTATATCCATATAGACTCTTCTCAGTGCTCGATGATGATTTGAGATACCATACCATTTACATACCTATTCTCCTCTTCTTCTGGTGTACATTCTTATGAGCGTTTCTTTTTTGGTGGACTTCTAAGTTGGCATTCAGATCTGCTGTTGATTCCCCATAGCGTTCTTGTACATACATACAATTGTCATTGGTCCTTTTTGACCTAGCCTGGTTGCTAGTATATTTCTCGGTTTAGTCCGATATCATTGCCTCAATATGAAAAATTATGTGTATAAATAGATACAATAAAACAAGAAATAGTGATATTACAAGCCCAATTTGATGAAAGAAGATCAATACAATAAGATACTCGCCTGATAGAGATGCACCATAAAATGCAATGATACGTAGTCCGTGCCTGCCACGGCCTGACCAAACCCTAGCCTAACTTAACTTAATCCGACTACTCGAGCTTCTTAGCACCCTCCTGCCCTTGCGCAGCAGCAGCTGCTGCCAACTCCAACTCCTCAGGACCCGGCGCGAAATCAACCCTCTTCCCATACAGCCCCTTGACCCTCCCCAAAAGCACGCCAGCCGCGAATCCAAGATACGCACCCGTCAGGATCGTAATCGGATACGCCTGCCACGGACGATCCCTAAAGCCAGCGCAAAGAGAGGTCAGCCAAACAAACGCCAATCCAGCGGAGGTTTTTTTGGCCAAGCACCAAACGAAGAAAGGGGGAAAGATAGAGAAGCTATTGGAAATATATAAGACCTACCAATCCAGCGGAATCGGCACAGCCCCCAGCCAAGCACCCACGCAAGCGCCCAGGGCGCCACCCCAGACCGCATCGAGCGGGCGCGCAAAGCCCCAGACCTCCTTCCAGACGGCGCCGTCCACGCCGTGCGTGTAGATGAGCGGGAACGCGGAGAGCAGGGCCATGTGCGCGGCGCACAGGAAGGTCAGGGCGTGGTGTGTTGTGAAGGGGGCGCCGAAGAGGATGAGCAGGAGGGCGAGGACGGGCGTTGCGAGGAGGGTCGTTAGGGTTAGGGAGAGGAGGGCGGGCTGTACATTTTTTTCACGGGAAATTGTCAGCGGAGGTGACAATCAATAAGAGAAAGGAGGGAACGGATAGAGTGAGGGTGAGGGTGGATCGTACAGTCAGTTTCCACGCAACGAGCACCAGCCCCGTTGACCACGAGCTCCCAGCCGCGGCAGCGCGTCCGCCCGGGCGTCGTCGGAGCGCGCTGGTGCTGGTGCTTTTCCTGAGTGTCTTGTGCTCTCGCTCGCCCGTAGCCGGTCCCTCAGACCCAGAGGAGACATCCTTCTCAATGCGGCTGCCCGCGGGAGGGAGACAGCCCATCACGTAGACGGCCTGCAGGCCGACGAGGTAGGGGATGTCGGCGAGGAGCTCGGCGATGGGGTTCTCGATGACGGCACTGAAGCGGGCGGCGACGAGGGACAGCACGAGGGCTGGGTGGGCGAGGGCATAGGCGCGGGCGAACTGGGTGGGGAGGATTGACACTGGCGGTTGTGAAGGTTTTGGCGGTTTGGGGGATGGGGGCGTCGAGCTCGAGGGAGGCTGAGTTGGGGGTGCGGCGAAGGAGGCCATTGTGGGTAGTGGTACTAGGTTGAGCTAGGAGCGATGATTGAGAGTATGAGTGCGAGTGTGAGTTGGTGGTTTATAGAGGCGCCTCGTGCCGGGGAGCTGAAGTTGCTGAGTCGATTTCCTTCTGGTGTGGTGCTGCGGATGGAAGTGCCGGAGATGCGACGGAGCTGCA
>RHLP01000773.1:0-26876 GCA_003719405.1 Aspergillus incahuasiensis
GAGGGCGCCTTGTGTGCGGGGGCGGAAGCGGGAGAGCGCCGGGGGCTTGTTGTCTGTAGTGAATGGTGTTGGTTAGCCTCCAAGGCTAAGTAAGACCATGAAAGAAGTGGCGAGGGAAGACTGACTCTGGTACCGGTGCGCTATCACGTCCTCCCAGGAGAACACGCCCTGCTTGATTCTTGCCATTGCTGCTTCGGTTCAGGCTTGACCGTGAGCTAAGTTGTGACTCGTGACTCGAGTGGAGGCGGAGATGGGCTTGAGTGTGCCCGGATGGTAGGGTAAGTGTGAGATGCGAGGAGGTCGGGACGAGGACGAGCAAACCCCTTGTTAATGAACCATGTTGAAAGCTAGGCTGCAATCTCATCCAGCGGTCGGCAGAATTCGTGGTTGGGCAGCTGGGATGAAAGGTTGCAATCACGCAAGAGGCCCGAGTTGGCTGTGAGGTGGCCGTGAGGGGAGACGAGACGAGGGGATCCGTGCCGCGGGGTGCCTTGCCTTGCCTATCCTGCAGTGCGCGGGACTCTGTGCGCGAAACTAGAAACCTCACAAGGAGGAAAGAACGGGAGTGATATAGCACGCATGGTGAGAAGGAAGTAGGTAGAAGAGTCGGTGAGGATTGCGAAAGGGGCCGGGGATGGAGGTCTTTTAAGCCAGAGATAAGGATGCTCCCTATCTGCATACCGACGCCCTTGAAGATAAGGATTTTTCACGCTTAGAATAGCGGTTGTCTTCGTTTCTCCGCCTGATCCCTAGTGCTCCTGCGGGGAATTTTAGGTCTCCAATTACCGGTAGGACTCATACTGGTTCCAAGAGTAAGAGTATTTGAATCTAGAACTCGAATACCCATGGTGGAGTTCCCTCAGCTTAAGGTACAAGCCTAATAATTGTGGACAGGGATGCGTCCCGACCCGCCCCGACTGATAAGGAAGAAACCATACAGAAGGTGGACATGTGATCAACGCAGCGGTATGTACACTCGGGCTTTTTGCAGACAAACATAAACAATAGTACATATTAACGAGTGGATGTAAGAACGACCCAGTAGCAGCAATTGAAATAGACGGGCAAGGGGAGGATCGCAAACAAACAATTGGAAATGTATAAAAAGACAAGCTCAGTGCTCAAAGGCGAAATGAAACAGCACACCAGTTCCGTGCCGACTATGCAGGAGTCTGCAAAGCATCGGCCTGCAGAGTACTGGTCTCCAAGGTGGTGGTCTGCGATGCCTCGGTCTGCGTGGTACTCGTGCCCACGGTGACGGTGATCGAAGCACTGCCCAAGTTCCCCAAGCCCGCCGAGCTAGTCGGCGAAGCAACAGCCACCGAACCATTCCCAGCACCAGCACCAGCACCAGCACCCCCCAACGTATTCGTCGGACACGGCGCCTTCAGCCCCTCAGTAAGCAACGCCAGACCGACAGTATCAAGTTTATCAATCGTCGCCTCAGGCGGGACAACGCCCACATACGCATTGAAGTTATAGATGCCGCACACACACTCGTCGACAATATCGCGCAAGCTCGTGTCCTGCAGAATCGTCTCGCCGTCCCGCACAGCCGAGAATGTCTGCTGTCCAACGCCCATCTCCACCGCAAACGCGCTCGCCCCAGCCGGCGCCTCAAAGCTGCCCTCTTTATCGCCGGACGTCACCTGGATTGTCGCGGGGGCCTTGAGCAGCGCGACCACAAATACCTCGTCCTGCATGATCTCCCACCCGTCCGGACGGCCGGCGAAGAAGTTCCCCGTGAAGTTGTCGGGGCTCCCGCCCATGGTCGTGTCGGTGTCGTCGCATTCGACGTCTTTGGGCGTCGGCCGGTACCAGTAGATGAGCTTTTCGTCGCCGATGTAGGGGTCTGGCGAGGCCTCGCCGGCTTTGTATGCCGCGATGAAGGGGCGCGACATTTCGAGCCAGCCGGTGTGTGGCCTAGAGCAGTGGTTAGTCAGTCGTCAAAGTGGACTAAATGAACTGGGCTCCTCACATATCCATAACCCACTTTGAGGCCCCGTCGTCCGTGTGTGGCGACGACAAGGGCCCGATATAGTGCGATTCGCCGTAGTCGTTCCAGGTGACGATTTCGACGAACCGTGGCCCCAGCTCGAGGATTTCGCGCCAGCGGTTGTACCAGAGCAGGTCGCCTGGGAATACCCAGTTCTTGCTGTACGAGACCTCGCCGCCGAAGTGCGTGAAGAACCAGCCCGAGGCAGCTATCTCCGTCAGTCACAAACAATGCTTGCCAGCCACAGAAAAAGCCAACTTACGCGCAACATAGGGCTTGCCATCCAATGCATCAATATATGCCTGATCCCCGTCCGCAACGGTAACATTGGCCCCCGGCTTTGGCGCCTTATTATTCCCATCGTTATCCCAGCCCATCCAATTCAGGGCCGCATCGACGTCGCCAAAGTCGCCCATGCCGGGGTGGTAGTTCGGCGCCCAGAAGATGTCCATGCCCGCGCTAGCCTCGATCTGCGCGACGTCGATGCCGTCGCCCGAGAACGACGAGACGAACACTTTGCCGTCGACGAGTAGCTGTGCGGTGTTGTTGGCGTACTGCGCGATCTTGGAGCCTACGGCTGCGGCCTGGTCGATCTTGTACCAGTTGAAGTCGAACGAGAGGAAGACTTTCATGCCGTTGGTTGCGGCGGACGCGTAGGCATAGGCCAGCTGCGTGTCGGTGTAGGGGTCCAAGCCAATGTTTAGAGCGAAGGCGTCGATGCCGAGGTCCTTGGCCTGCTGCATGTCGGTGTCGTAGTCGGCGGCGCTCTCGCGGTTACTCGAGATGCCGATCTGAGGCCGTTAGACTCGGCGGGCTTCGGTGTGAGGGGGCTTTTCATGCAAGCTTACCATGAAATGGCAAAAGACGAGTCTGTCGGACTCGGTGGTCCCGTTGTTGGATCGAGTGACATGCTTGTGGGCTTTCGGCAGCTTGAGCTGGGGGAAGGCAGCGGCGCTTGCCGCGAGGGCCAGAAGAAGTGTTTGGAAGTGCATAATCTAGTATATGAGTTAACTTGAGTTCTGGTCTGGAAGTCAATGCTGTCATACCAGTGATCGATCAACTGCACTTGGGAGATTAAGTGAGAGAGTATGAACCGAATCTAATCAGGCCTGGACAAGAGAGCTGGAGCGTCAGCAGCAATCTAGAAACAGAGAGACAGCAGCGCAGACGCCATCCATACTCACCAGCTCGAGTCTCTGTCTCTGTCTTTTGAGCTCGACTCAGTTCTGTTCTGCTTCCCTCCAGCTTCAACTCCAAGAACAACACCATCCCCCGCCCTTATATACCCGATATCAATTCCCACCCATCCTTCAAGACCAAGACTAAGACCAAGATAACCAAGATATCTCAAAGCCCACATCCCAGTCCCAGTCCATCACAAGACAAGAGACCTTCGCCTTCGCCTCCGCCCTCTTCACAGAACCAGCGAGCAGCTCAAGTAGGGTAGGTAGCCGAAATTCTCGTCCCGCGATCCTTCCGTCCATCATGATTCATCCAGCCCCCAGGCGCCAGAAGCGGAAGGACGCAGATCGGCCAATTCACGTCGCAGATCGAGGGGAGGCTCGATGGGGATGGCAATGGATGTCAAACGACGTCGTCAGGAGGCTGGCGCGGGCTCGCTGGCGAGTAAAATGGGCGATGCAATTACACGAAGAGGATCCTGGGGATCGGTGGAATGATGAGGAGTCAATCTCCTGGTCGTGGTGACGAAAGCATGGACAGGGGGGAGTGAGGCGAGGTTAGAGGTGAAGAATGTTATTGTGGCTTGGAATGTGTGTCTGTGTAGTCGGGGATCACTTCACCCCCGGTGCTAAGATTTGCCCTCCGCGTTTTCCCCAGACTATAACACTCGATAGTATCAGAGTTTACTACTGCTTGCCTATACCTACTGTCCATTACCATGGACCGGATACTGATTCCACTAGACTATACCCTACGTTCTTCACTCTACACTCCAGCACGACATCTCGCTCGCAAGAATCTCACCGCATCCACCGACAAAAACACCCGACAGTCTCAGCTAGGTGTCTCCAACAGCCCCCTGGTACCCTAGCGACAACGCCGCCTCAAACTCAATTCCAGCCTTTCCAAAGCAAAATGCCATCACCAGACCGTGGACCATCCCTGTCGCATCAAACTGGGCCGATATCTTGGAAGTTGGAAGGAAGGCTGGAAGGGCATAGATGCCTGGGCCAGGTGTACGCGTCTAAATACGTAGTAGGTCATGGCCATGCTGAAGCACAAGCTGACAAGGGTTAGTTAGTGAGTATACGGCTGGGGGTGCCATCGGTTTGAGCTCGCTGCCGAGGTTTGTCTAGCTATCCTAGGCCCCGAGAATCCAGTATACAGCATTGTATCCTAGCTTGTTCCCTTGATGCATCTGCATGTGCATGTGCATGAGCGTGCATCTGAACCGGGCCGGGGACATGACATGACATGACATGAATGCCATGACGACGCATCGAGCCCAACGCCTAGGGTACGCGCCCCAGATTCCAGCCTCCATCCAGCCCGCAATCTGGAATCTACTCCTGAGTACCTACCTGTGTCGATACCGACCTCTCGTCGAGACCTCGCCTCAAGCTCGAGTGCCGACGTCGAGTGCCGACGCCACTGTACGCCTCGACGCCTTGATTAGTTGGACTCCGCTTGTTGTGTAACGCCGCAGCCCAGTCATTTCAATGTTCGGCATCGTGCAGGGACAGGGTTTAGTTTATGCATCTGTACCTACCATAGCATAGCCCAGCCAGGTGATGAGTAGTCGTGCTCTAGACTCGTTTCAGGTTCAGGATTACTTGGCTATTTGTGGGCCTTGGGCGAGGAGAGGCTAATGAGGCATGCACATGCACATGCACATGCACTTGGACGGGACAGGATGGGATGAGCCCCTCGGTGTCTTGGATACTTTACATTGGAGATAGAGTTTTGGGGAGCGGAGAGAAGAAAAGCCTTGGAGGCAGTCATCACATTCTGGAGGCCGAAAGAAAGAAATGCCTAGATCTGCCACTAGATTTTCTCGGCGGCTGATGGGGTTGGGGCTACGATTACCTACAACACAGCCAAATCCTGTAGGCAGACGCGGAAGCAAATACAACCTGTATCCGTCTACACGACCGCAAACGCTGAAACGTAGCTGACCGAGCTGCCCTCGACGGCCTCCGCAATATCCGAGCTGCGCTCGTACCGCGCAAAGTGGAACTTGCCCGTGCCCTTGTCTTCAGCTCCCTGCTGTATCCCCGCGGCCTCGATGGCCGCCATGATGACCCCGATCGGGTGGCGCCCACAGACCGTGTTTCCAGTACTCTGCAAAATGTCGGTGAAGCGCTCGGCCCTGCCCGTGGCGATGGCAGCCATGGTTGCGATGTCGAAGGCGGAGATGCTCTCGTGGATCAGCGGCTGGCCGCGCCGGATGAGGTCCCGCCTCTTGAGGTGGTGGCCCGCACATGCAGTCTCAATCCTGCCTTCGATTTCTGTTTCAGCGTCTTCCGGCTGCGGCAGGTCATCTGAGGACAAGGGCAGTCTTGGTCCCGGCACCGGGGCTTGGGGCACGTAGTATGTGTAGCGGAAGCGCAGGCCCCAGTGGCAAAAGTCGGAGCTGATGACGAAGGCGTTGGATAGGTCTTCTAGGTAGGGGGCGAGGAGGGCGCCAAAGGCGCTTTCTGTTGTCTTGGAGGTGTTGCCTACCAGGAGCGGTACGAGCGGGGGGTACTCTGCTGTTGGTTTGTCCGGGTGCTGGAGTTGGAGGAGGCGATGGATGTATGGGAGATGGAGCTCGATGCTGTGCTCGTCCTCGTCGACGGATCTAGACATGTCCTCGAAGGCGATGGGCGAGCCATTGGGCTTGGTTGCTGTTGATGAACGGAGTTTGGCGATAAGCTCCGTGTCCAGCGGGAGGGGGTCGTCGGATAGCGGGGTATGGTAGCCGGTCAGCGTGGGGAGCGCAAGGGTCTCGAAATAGTGGTGATGTGAAGGGCCGAGGATGAAGATTCGTTTTCTGTAGCAACTTAGTCAAGAACTTTTCGCTGATGAAGGTGGACTCACGCTTTGGACAGATCCAGGGCCTTGTAGGCGTATGCGGCGCAAGGCCCGGAGTAGCTGTATCCCGCATGGCTGGACAGAGATTAGTATGGAAGAGACTGCATATGATTATATTGGACATACGGCGCAATGATTATTCGCGCACCAGGAACTGGCAGAGAGCCCACTCCTTCGATCGTACCAGGTACCCGGTCAAGCCATTGATCGAGCTGGAGGGAGAGGGTCTGACGGTTGCCAGAATACCAGGATCCAGCGTGGGATGCAGATCTAGAGCTCATTGCGAGTGTCAGTAAATACTAGAGCTATGAGTCTGTATAGAGTCGTTTTTGAAGGCAGGCTGGTGGGTGTTGGGTGACTGAGGGGAGAGCGGGGAAGAGTCGGGACAGTCGTCATCGCCAGCGACAAAGATCCAGGCACCGAAGCCATCGACCAGCTCATACAGCTGGCTCTGCCGCTCTATTACTTGAATTTCTGCATGTCTCGTTTTATAACCATCATCGAGAATAGGATATCAAGCTCCTATCTATCTACAAAAGACACTTGAATCCCCGTTAGCGCTCTAGAAATTCATCCTAACCCTTTATATATCCCCGCACTGCCGCCGCAACGAAACTCTGCAGCTCTTTGACCTGCTTCCGTCAACAAAAGGACAAGAACATCATAAAACAAGAATCCAAAACACCAAGTATAACTACTATCGATCCCGCAAGCTCCAAACCTACTATCTTGTTGTGTATACCACGTTTGGCTGGCCAATTAATCCTGATGGGGAATAGCCCGAGCGCGCAGTCTGTGTTCTGACGCGCGCGCGGATTCTTCCTCACGCGATCCAGCGGCCACCAGCTTCGCAGACCCCAAGAGCACTTTAAGACCTTCCAACATAAGCCCCAATATCCCGCTCAAAGCATCACTTATACCAACTCAATTACCTCAACTTCAATAAGCCAAAGATCCAATTCGCTCACTTTGCATCCCACCCTCAGTCCCGCGCTCCCAGCCCGCCCACCATGACCCTCAAGCGCAAAGCCTCTTTCCCAAGTCTCTTATCCCCACAATCGCCTCAGACCCCAATTGACCAGCGCTTCATGCGCATGGCCATGGATGACAGCCCAAAGCACCTGCATTGCCGGACGAGAAAGCGCGTGCGGAATGACCGGCCTGACGAGCAGGCTGTATACGGTGAGATTCCGGCACGACATAAGTAGAATCATTTGAGCAACAAGCTAACAGTCCATTGATTGAAATAGACAAAACCCTCCGATGGCTGTTCACAGCCCAACAGCGCGTCCAGCAGATACCTACCCCGCCAGCAGAGACAGAGCCCGCACAAGACGAGGATATGGAAGCCGAGCCCGAACCTCTTCCTGGCCCCGACCATCGCCAGCAGTCATTGCTGCAGTTCTTTCGTCCTGCGCAGCTTCAGCCCCAGCCTCAATCTCAGCCTCAACTCTCTCGTCTGCCCTGCCCATTGACGCCAACACCTATCACTCACACGTCAATTGAGCCCTCGCGAGCCGGGGTCGGGAGTGTCTCGCCATTTGCAAGCGGGAGCGGGACAATGGCGCCCGCTCCCCTGCTTGCTGGGCGTGGCATAGATATGGATATGGACATGGACATGGAACATTGAGGCGGAGATCCTAGTCAGCGCCCTTGGTGCCGTCCTCTTTGTGTCCATGGTGGACATGGCAAGGCGGCCGGCGGCCTACGGAGCACTTGATGATATACCTTGCTTGCTTACTTGCCTTTATACCCTGGTCCCATGAACGCGGACTGTGCTTTTCGCCCTCAGATTGTGTGTTTTCTTTACTTTGAATCTCTCAAGCGTCGCCTTTGAATCCAGACACGTATGATCGCTGGCGATCATGGTATTGCCTTTATTGTTTTGAGTTTCAGAGCGTTTTATTTGCATCTTCCTGAATTGATTTTGCGACCATGCCATCGACGGTGTCGGATGCCATTGGGAAATCCCCAGCATCTGTACTCCGTGCAGCTTCCATGCATATATAACCATATAACGAAGTCACCTAATTAAATGTATACCCTACCATCCCACCCCGCCCAGTACGCGTCTGCGTGCACCAGATCAATAAATGCTCCCGTTCATTACCCTAGATTTCGAATACTAGATGCTCTCTACAGAGACGATCGGGGGCATTTTTATAGCAACTTTTCACCTGGGAGCATAGAAGCATTTCGCAAAGACACCTTGCAGACCTGATTGAACACAGCCTAGAATTGAACCAGAGCTACATCCGAGCTTGAAGAAACGACAATATATCCATATCATATCCACATCCATATACGGTCATAATTATACCGCGCGAATGTATCAAATCAATAAGCTAGTCTATATCCAGTATACAGTACGGCTGGGCGGCCGGGGGGAGTATTCGGGTCTAGCCAATAGCATGCAGTTCATCCGAAGGCCCGATCAATACGCCGCTGACGCTGGACTTCAAGATTCTGAAGACTTGACGAAATGAGGTTGGGGTAGGTAATGTAGACCCCCCGTACGTACAGAGTACGGAGTGTACGCAGTAGACTAGCTCTTCGAGATAGATATTACGTGACAATGACAGACAAATAGTTCAATACAGACTTACACTCCATCTCCATCCAACCCCTGATCCAGAAACAAACCCAACCCAAGTGTTCACTAGACAGATAATGTCGTTCGGTGATTCGCATTCGCATTCGTAAACCCGGATCCAAATTCCAGTTTCTAGCCCATAGATAGTCAAGTCGAGTCGAGTCGAGTCGAGTCCCGTGAGACATTCAAATTTGACAGCGCCTTGCCGATCCCACTACTATCATCCATAGTCCATAGTATGTATTCTGTAGTCTACTCCGTAGAGTCATTCCGTCCGGAGTATTTCCTACTTATTTACTTAGTACGGCATAGTTAAGCAGTCGCGGCCGGAACTCGGCCTAGTCTTACGGAGTAGTCTTAGTTTTGGCCTTGGCCTGGTCAGTGAGCCTTACTTGCGGTGGTGAAGATGCGATCCGTGCACGCAAAAAGGCTGGACCGGATCTGGTTTCCTACGGGCACGGCAGAGCCGGCTGGCTCAGGCTGTTATATTTATAGCCAAGCCAAAGCGCGCAGGGCCGGGGCCCGCCAATCAGGCGCTGTGCGTGGACGGTAACGCGGGGAAGGGGGAAGGGCAGCCTTGCTACCCTAGCGAACTCAATCGCTCGGGATTCTGGGCTTCAGGGTCTTTTGGTTGGATTGGGAGACTTTGACGACAGACGACGGCAGGGCAGGGCTTGATAGGGGATGGTTAGAGATTTGGAGTGACGCCGACTGCTAGTCTCAAAGTTGAGACAGAATGGGTGCGATGGTGCGCTGTGCATCGCTGGTGCCTGGCCTGGCTGGCTGGCCCTGGCGGGACTCGGAAGCCGGAACACCCTGATTCAGGGCGCGGCCGCGAAGTGAGACACTTACGCGAGTGATCGGCCCTTGCAATTAAACCTGATTCAGGGCCAGGGCTGGAATTCAGGGTCTGCGGTCCCAGCGCCCCACTCTAAGGGCAACATTTTTGAGGCGGGTAATTTCGGTTTCTGTACGGGAGCAAAAGAGTAATAATGATGACAATGGATATATGTATATTTCCACAAGGTTATGGTTATTCAGTATTCACGCTGAAGGAAAAAGGTATAGAGCGATACATGCAAGAAAAGCCACCGTAGAGGATTAGAAGTAGAAGAAAGGTATCGCTGAGCGCCCCCATCCCATGCCAAAACCTAACCGTGAGAAGATGACCGATTATAATGCATATCATATGCCATGGGAACATGTCTGAAGTGGAGTATCCGTAAGATAGTAAGAAAATGATTCAGGGACTGAAGAAAAGGAAATCCAAGAACTGAGGTATCATGACAGAAAAGAAATGTATAGGGACCGTCAAGTTATAAATAACTGTGGTAAATAGCAATGTCTGCGCGTGTACCGTCACTGTGTCCTGCCGCATGGGCGGACATCTCGGGTATTGGCTGTAGACTGCCGAACGCACCATGCCTTCCAGATAGTTATCTGAACGAGTCATAGACGACATGTGCGGAGGTTTGTGAATCCTTCGTATGACTCCGATAACAAGGCGAGGCCAGCCATAGCATGTTTATCGGTAGTCATACATCTCACGCACCAAAAAGTGTTCAGCCGGACGAAGCCTTTTGACAGGCGAAGCCGTGCTGACTGACAGGTTGACTCCACCTGGCTCAAGTCCGAGGTGGTCCGACCGTAGTGGGTTGGTGTTTTGAGTATGAAAAATTTGTATAACCGTGCTTCTAATCGGGTTATCGAGGGCCGCGCGATCCGTCAGGGCCAGAATGCCCGGATCTTTGGCGGTTGTTGCTCCATGCAGCCTGAGGTTCCGCTGTCTGAGGAACCTTGACTTCGTCCGGTCGGCCAGACGGGCGGTTGGAAGGCAGGAGGTTGTTCAATTCCGCGGCAAGTGAACAGGCCGTGTACATGCGGAGTTCGCGTTCCTCACGCTCATCTTCTTTGAAAAGTCGCCTTTGCTCCTCTTTAGGGCGGTTCTCACGACGCATTTTGCGAATTTCCTGAATGATCCAAACGAGCACCTCCTCGGGGACGCGTGACCTTGGTGCTCCATGCTTTGTAGGGCTGCGGACATATCGGCGGGTAACATCGGTTGCACCATCGATGGAGAAAGCAATGCAGTAGGAGATCTTGCGACCCCATCCTAAGAAGAGTTAGTACAACAATTTGGTCAAGAATTTGAGACAGCCAACCTTCAGCATAGAGACGAGGTTGATCCCATGTCTCCTCGCATGCGTCCACATGAATCCAGCGCTTCTGGTGCTCAGAATAGACCTCAGTCCAAACGTAATCCTCCGAGTTCCAAACCCAGCGAACGCGACCACCAAGAGCTCGGCAAAACATACTGAAGCAGTTTGCCCATTCGCCGACGCGGCCCCGTTTGGTCTGTAGTAGCTGCCATACATCCGAGTAGCGAGGGAAACGTTCGTAGTTACCACAGGCTGGTTCTGCGCATCTGTACAGTTCGACTCGAGTAGCACCGCGGGCGGCCTCATCCGGCGTGGGCGGAGCTCTGCCTTGTGCAATTGTCGGTGTCATACATCGCTGGCAGGGCGGGTTATTAACCCAAGAGAAGAAAGACCGCTTGAACCACCTAACGACGAAGAAGTTAGTCAGTTACAGTCGGTCAAGAGTCGAAAGATAAGGATAGACCAACCTTAACAATGCACGAATGACACAATCCTGGTAGCCCCATTCAGGCTTTCTCTTAAGGCTCCGTGCTTGAGCCTGGATTACTTGGCACTCCTCGTCCGCCTCAGAGTACAACTTGTCAAGCGGAATCATAGACAGGGCATCGTCCAGAAGACCAGGGTTTTCGTACTTGGTTGGCGTTACGGAGAGAACGTGGAGCAGGTTGCGAAATTTGTATGCATTTTGGTCTTGCGGCGGGTACGGAACAATTGGGAGGTTTCGTAACGCGGGCGACTGTGATGCTGGCTGTGGTTGTGTAGTGTGAGGTGGAAGGGGTGAAGCTTGCGAGAGATGAGGCGGTTGCGACCGAAAGGGCGAGGGAGTTGGAGATTGTGATCGAGGAGAGCGGGATTGTTCCAGCAGGCGATCAAATCTCTTGGTGCGCATCAGCTGCTCAAAAGCGTGGGTGAGCTCGCTCGCATCGAAGGCGTCGGTGGTTGGCGCCCGCCGGCTATGGTGATGATGCCTTCCATCGGCCATGGTGTAGGGACCAGTAGCTGGTGAATATGAGTTGTGTCTCCAGGGTGAGTATATACGAAATAATATTAAGGTCGTCCGTTGTCGAGTTTGGATTAACGAGCGACGCAAATCGACAGGATTGATTGAGGGAGTTGGTCGGGCAAGGGTTGTCGGATGGCGATGGGATCAGGGACGGAGCGAGACTTGAGGATACGGTCACACACAGCCCAGCCAGGCGGTCGCTTCCCTTGGCATTAATCAGCGTCTCGTATCGTAACCACCAATACCGCTAGCGACCACTGCCAAAAATAACCCAATGCACGGTCGGCGCAGGACTCGACAAAAGGACGATACCGGGTCGAAACAAGAGCTGGGCGAGCAAGCAGCAGCGTCGAGACGAGAGCTGAGGTCGGAAAAGGGCTTCAAAAGAAAGAGAAGAGAGAGAGGAACAGCAGAGAAAAGGCGCCTGGCGAGAGAAATTGCACAGCTTCCACGCCAGCAATGAGGGCGAAGCGTCGTCAGCCTGGGGCTCTTCCCCCAATCACAGCCCCGCCACCACCGCAAGCCGCGTGTGTCCGCCCCGAAAAGGTCTAGGGCGCCAAGATCCATGGCAGCATGCTCTCCTGCGCTTCTCTGGGGATCTGCTCGCGAACCACAGGTTCTGGCAGCGAATAGTTACATGATCATCTTCGTCCCAGATGTGTGCGCCTCAGCTTTGTCTCGAGATGCTTGGCGCTGGTGCTCGAGTACGTGGACGTCGGATGCAACTGCGGCTCCCGTTGTCTGTCTAACTACGGAGATTTACACCTGTCGCTGGGCCCACTCATGATACGAATAAGCCCCCGTCATATCGAATACCTGAGCTTGGGCATAGGGTTTGTGCATACGGAGTACTATGAAGGCTCTCTCCACCGCTGGTGTACGTGTCGATGCAGCCTCACAAGTTCTTCCGGTCTGCATGACCCGGAGTCGGAGACGGATTCGCAGCGCGACGCAAGCTGCTCGCCCTAGGCCCTGGGGACTACGTACGATCATCGTCATTTCCTGTCGCAAGGCAGGCAAGGTATCACTATCTCGACATGTTTATACCCGCGTAAGAGCCAAATCGGCCATCTTACGCGGCTCCGATCAACAGGGAAATGTCAAAAGTGTCACGAACTCAACATCCCAGGACTCAGGTGCAGATTTCTCAGCAGCAACGGAGCCGCGTTCATGAAGAGGTTGAAAGTGGTTCGGCACCGGAGACATGCGGCGGAAAGCCGCGAAATTTCCAATAACGGTAATAAAGTGCAGCCAGTGGGTACGTGCTTTTTCTTACCTGCCCCCAGATGACGAATCCCGGCCGGTTTTGTGGTTGAAAAGAGGGCCCCGGGACCACTGCCGGTCTCCCCATGACTCGGAGTGGTGCCCTTAAGGCTTAGGTTGCCTAGTTCGCAGTGATAGCTATCGAATAAGTACATCTGCTCCTACTTGTTCCAGCGAGGCAGGTACGGAATACGAATGAAGATGATCATGAACGTCACCTGGGCCAGGCGGATGGCGTGGGATCCTACACAAATCCATGAGTCCACGAGTCACAACAGCGCCAGATTCGCACAGAATTCCGCTGTATATCTGAGGTTCTGGTGAGAGGCCTCAACATTACTCAGAACTTCAGAAGAACACGCGGCACATGCAAAATATGCCCCATCAGCCCGCATCTCCACCGAGTGTTTGGATTTTCTCCTGAGGCCAAAATGCCGATGCAGACGTTGTGCTCTGTGGCCGGTCACTGTATCAATTACAATACATACTACAGCACTGAAATATGTCTTCCGAGGTGCAGAGTATCGCCACAATACCAGCATTGAATCAAGGCACATTTGCAGCCCTTGATTACTTCAGGGTGATGTCGCTGCTCACAGTCCGACAAGAATGATGTGGCGGAGACGCGCAAGCTTCCGCCTTGGCATTGGACAAGATCTGACGCTAGTCCCCTTGCAGGTATGTCACGGGACCGGGGGGCTTAATGGACCCTTGAATCCAGGGCCAGACCGCGCTCCATCACCACTTTGATGTATTCGGGCTTGAACCTTGAATCTTTAGGTTTCGATGGCTAATCGCGGAGAAACCGATCGCTTTGATCATGGAAAGCCGCAAAGTTAAATCTGATCGTCGCAGTACCGCTATTTGCTGCTGAGAAACTGCAATTCGGCGTCTCCCAGCCTCGAGTTAGAGAACTAGCTTCGTCAAACCTGAGTCCCTGACGACATCATCGCCATGCTCTCCATCTCGAGGTCGTTCGGTTGAGGCTTAGCTTCATTCTTCGTACCCTCGAACAGCGTCTAGACTCCGAGTTCGATCCATGCGCGATATCAGATTTGTCGCTTATGTCTCACCATACAAAGCAGCTTGTAGCAAGGGTCTAGGTTCCTACAGGAAACTCTGTACCCTGTTTCAGGCGAGAAGTACCCTGGGTTCCTGACTCCTAGTCCCGCCTTCATCAATTCTGGACCCTCGAAATCTCCATGCATTCCCCAGAGTCTGGAACGGTCTACGCCTTCGATCTGCTGCATGGCATCGCGGGCCTTTGTGATTGACCTGCCTGGGGACCTGCGTATACTTCTAGCCTCCTATGCAGGGGGCGATGCCACTCGGATGCCCAGTCGCTTAGTCGACCCTCTGTGATTTCTAGGTATGAAGTCTAGCCATTGACTCGCCTTTGTGAAAAACGGGCGCACTTTTGGTTCACGCTTTCAACCTGGGAACTTGTAATGGTGGATGGCTTAGTATTGCTTTGGGGTCAGTATGTTTTCGTAGGCGACGGCACCTCCTGGGTACGGGGTAGCGACTGCGAGTTTGGGTAAGGCCCTGGCTTTATCGTACAAGCACGCTGAGAGATTTACGCACCACTAATGAAACTCGAATATCTATGCTGGCTTCTAACCATTCTTCGGACAGTGCATATGCCGTTGATCATATCTAGTGCGTACTCCGTAAAAGCATGCTTTAATTTTGAGGTATAGAGTACTCGACGAGCTTTGAGACTCTTACCTAGATAAACATGCCGGACCTCTATCTTAGGGGACGGCTACACTATGCTATGATCGTAGGTTTCCTTTATATTCGATCATGTAATAAGCCAAGCTTGTCTGACGGATGAACTCGGTAGCCTCATATCTCGTCCCAATGATGGATTTTCTTCTGAAATAGAGGGACGAATGTACGCAAATAGCTTCTACACAGATTATGAATGACTCTACACTATATAGCTCAGCATGCCCAAATATTTTGCGACGAGCTTAAGTCTTCATCAGCCCATTAAGTGAATGTTTTGACCGCATGGGAAACATGACGTTGATAGGCTGATGTTGCGGTTCATTGGCGAGACGACGATATATATAATTGGACAGATGGTCTGATCGGCGAAACCTTGGATGTAAATACAGCCCACTCTTCCCGGCACAACAAGTCCGAGTCAATGAGATACTGTGCTCATACTATGGCCACTAATAATGCAGGATAGGCGCAATAAGCTTAGAGAGCATGTCTCTGCATCAAACAGCAAAACAACCACCAGTTGCCGCTGTCTTGATGCTTAGAATCGGAGCACTTGCATTGGGCGGGCCACCAAAAGCGGGAAGGGATGTGATTGGCGAATGGGCTGCGCGTTCAACCACGACGCCAAAAGACACGATCTGCCGTCCATCAACTTCAGATGCAAAGCCAGGCTACTTCAACTCTCCCACTTCTCAGATCTCACCTGATTGTTCCACCCCTGTTATTTCGGGGTATCCATCTCACTCGCACCACCCCTCGGCGTCTGGCGTCTTCCGGCGACACATCTGTCTCGACGCTACCTTGAGCTCCAACACCTCCTCTTAACCTCATCACCGCACACCCCATCGTCGAGCTATCTACTTGAGCATTTATACCACTTACACTGCCTTTTATACGCCCATCTGCCCTCGTCTATCGGGGGCTTTATTCTCACTATGAAGGCCAATCCGTTGCTCATCGCGTGGCACAATGAGAATGCCCCCATCTACTCAGTTCATTTCGACCCCAACGGCAAGGGTCGCCTAGCTACGGCTGGGAAGTATGTCTTCAAACTGCATCACTGCTCTTCTGTTGTCCTTGGCTAATGCTCTCTCTCTTCGCTTCAGTGACAATAATGTCCGCGTGCGTTCGCCCTCCCGATGAACCCTCACTTTCGATGATTCTGACTCGAAGAAATTATAGCTGTGGAAGGTGGATTCGGTTGGCCAGGAACGAAAGGTGACCTACCTGAGCACATTGGTGAAACACACACAAGCGGTCAATGTTGTCCGCTTCAGCCCGAAGGGTACGATATGCACGAGATCACCTTGCTTATTCGCTCTAACACTGGCTAGGTGAAATGCTGGCATCGGCGGGCGATGATGGAAACGTGCTCCTTTGGGTACCCTCGGAACTTCAAACACAACCTGGACTCGGAGAAGATCGATCAGACGACAAGGAAACATGGCGCGTCAAGCATATGTGCCGGTCCTCGGGTGCCGAGATCTACGACCTCGCGTGGTCTCCGGACGGTGTCTTCATCATTACTGGAAGCATGGATAATATTGCCCGGATTTACAACGCACAAACCGGTAGGTCCAGACTCGGCGGGAGTGTTTGAGTTGTTACTGATGATGGTCGTTAAACTAGGCCAAATAGTGCGGCAGATTGCCGAGCATTCGCACTACGTCCAAGGAGTAGCTTGGGATCCCCTCAACGAATTTGTTGCGACGCAATCCTCTGACCGGTCCGTCCACATCTACAGCCTGAAGACGAAGGACGGCCAATTCACCCTTACTTCCCATGGGAAGTTTTTGAAGATGGATTTGCCAGCAAGACGGATTTCGCGCGGCAGTCCCGCTCCCTTAGACCTCTCGATTCGATCACAGCCTGCTACCAATAATCCCGTGGCCGTCGCGTCTCCGGCCCCTTCGACTCCTGGGACACCGATGACCTCGAACTTGCCCATGGACCCGCCACCAGTGTCGCACAGCCGCCGATCCTCCTTCAGCTCCTCACCCAATATTCGTCGCTCCGCATCGCCGGCGCCTTCTCTACCACTGCCTGCCGTCAAGCCGTTAGAAGTAACATCTCCAGGCCTAGGAGGACTTGGAGTCCGGAATGCGAATATCTACGCCAACGAGACGTTTACATCCTTCTTCCGACGACTTACTTTCACACCAGACGGAAGCCTGCTGCTTACTCCTGCCGGGCAATACAAGACCTCTCAAATCTCCACAATAGATCCTACAAAAACAGTTGACGAAGTGATCAACACAGTTTACATCTATACTCGCGCAGGCTTCAACAGACCTCCGATATCCCATCTGCCTGGCCACAAAAAACCTTCAGTTGCAGTGAAATGCTCCCCCATCCTGTACACTATTCGGGATGCTCCTGAGCCTTCTAGGCATATCACCCTTGGCACATCGTCTGCGGAGGAGACATCTGCTACCAGCACTGGCGATGACAAGAGCAGTGCCACCCCAAAAGCCTCCGAATCCCCAGCAACTAGCCAGCTCCCGCCTCCTGTATTCTCTCTACCCTACCGGGTAGTGTACGCAGTAGCCACGCAGGATGCCGTTCTGGTGTACGACACACAGCAACAAGCACCGCTCTGCGTAGTGAGCAATTTGCATTTTGCTACATTCACCGACTTGGCCTGGTGAGTGCCCTGACAAAGTTTAATGATCCGATCTAACTGTATTTAGGTCGAACGACGGCTTGACATTAATCATGAGTTCGTCCGATGGCTTCTGCTCTTCTCTGTCCTTTGCCTCAGGTGAATTGGGACAACCATACACCGCACCATTATCTGCGCTACCAACGAATAGTACAGGACAAACAACCCTGCATACGCCCACGGAGCCAACAAAGCCGGTGCTCCCTCACAATATTCCGCCGCCACCAGCAAGCCCTGCGCGGTCAAACTCAGTTTCATCCGTCGCAACACAGCGCACCTCCCAGCAAGCAGAGTCCGTCGTCAACAACCCTACCCCGACTCTCGGATCGGTGCCATTAGTAACCGCGACAAATTCCGCCCAACCCCCTGCCACTCTGCCGCTTACCACGCCACCTGAGACTCCAATGTCAACCGTCTCCCAAAGCGAGACAAGCAGTAGCGTTCTCGGCAAGCGAAGCGAGTCCGAACAGGAAGATAGCTTAGGCCCGAACTCAAGCGAGCAGGCCAAACCTCCAAAAAAGCGCCGAGTGGCACCGACTCTGATCTCAGCGGGTACCGGCTCGCTATCGAGCGAGGCGCCCCCGGATACAAATACCGGTGGATGATAATCAATACCAGTCTTTTTGTGTTGCAATCCTATCGATGTTATTTTTGATGATTGACGCGGCTTCTTTTATTTTCGGCGGCGTCTACGATACCTTGCTTCTCATGGAACTTGTATGATTTACTCCTGTTTTGGTACTTTGCGCCACATCATGCTGTGCATGTAGTTTGAGATAGGCATTATAACCCTCATCGGCTGGCTCTCTTTGGTATGATCGTTCCCGACTTGCTTGTACGAGTATAGGACCAGAATGTTAGTGTACCTGCGTATCCCAACGCCGAAAGCTACCCTATTAGTATCTCGGAACTCAGAACTGTCGGATGTGTCTGATAAGCTTTATACGTCTAGAACTCCAGCTCCTCAACCTCCATCCCACAATCAACACACTTCTTCGTCCCGATCCCCGTCTCCGGATCCATTATCGACCTCCCCCACTCATGTACATGCTTCGCGCGCCCCCCTATCTCGTCCCCAAAATTCCCACCCGCAGCGCCCTGACGGTTCCGTCGGTACGCTTCTACACGTGTGCGCTTCTTCAGATCATTCAGCTTCGTCTTGAACTTGGCCTCGCGCCGCCGCTTCTTCTCGTTCTCGCGCTTCTCGAACTCGGCGTCAAGCGCCTCGGGCGACCCCCATTTCTTCGCCGAGAACGCGTAATCTTCGATCTGGTACCGCAGGAACAGCATCATGTTGTTCCACGTTGATTTGTGCGGGTTCGGGCGTTCAATGTGCGGTAGGAGCTCGGTGTCGCGTAGTTCAGCTGTGCGGAAACATTAGTCTGTCAGCGGACACGGACAATCGACAATCTACAACAAAGCGACTAGAAGACAAAAGGTAACGCACGATCCGTCAGCAGATAATCCTCCCTGGCCTCCGTCTTCGTAAGCAGACTATACCGCTCCGGGAACTTCTCCTTGCACGCATGGCAAACCCGACACCGCAGCTCCTCCTCCCACCGCCAATCAATCTCCAGGTTCCCGCACTCCCGGCAGACCTTCTGCTCGCTTTTCTCGTCCAGCACGCTGATCCCCGGCTCGAAGGGCCCCGCACGGTCCCGCTGCAGGTTCTTGAGGAGCTGCTGCCGCTCCCACTCCTTCTGCGTCATGTTGGCGGGCTTCTCGTCCTTGCCCTTGCCGTCCTTCACATGCAGGGCCTTGTTGAAGGGGTCGTCTTCCTCCGCGAGAAACCCGCCCTTGGTATCCGTCATCTTGCTGAAGTCGTACTCGACGAACTTGGTGAAGTTGCGCGCGGGCTTGATGGCGTTGAGCGGGCGGTTGGCGTCGTCGTTGGAGGCATTGTTGGCGTCGCGGAGGGTCGACGGGGTCTCGGATGTGAGGGAGGAGTAGCTGCGTTTTACGCCTTTTGTTGGAGCCGAGGCGCCGGCGGCGGCGGCGGCGCGCTGCTCGGCTTCGCGTTGTTCGCGGATCGCTTTGGCTTTCATGCGGTTGATTTCCTGTAAGAGAGAGCTTGCGTTAGCTATCTATCTAGCTTGTGATAGAGGGTGCGGTGGCGAGGCGGAGGTGAATGGATGGCGTTGTTAGACACATACGATCCTCTTTCGTTGTTCTGGGGTGAGCTCGCTGCGCGCGGGGGCGCCAGTGGGCGGTGGCGGGGTTGAGCGAGTATCGGAAGCCATGGTGTCTTAGTATTCTATATGGGCTTTGTTGGTTGGTGAGTGCGAGGGCGAGAGTCGTGTTGGAGAGAATGTCATTGCGGGTCATGGCTATGTTATCGATAACGAGAGGTAAGTCACGTGTAGATAACAGATAAACGGGGGCTCGGCCGTGGCCGGTGGGTCAGGGTCCTCTCATCCCCGTCTCTCTTTCGCTCTCTTTTGGGATGGAATGTCCAAGCTTTTTATACAAGTGGATAAAAAATGCGCTCGGCCTATATCTAATAGTCTTCAAGCCGGTCTTCTCTCTTGAGAAGTGCCCTGTTTGTGACAATCGCTTTCCAGCCTTCGACTAATCCTCCTCATCCGAATTTGGCAGTCCTTCTAATGCCCCCTCAAGCATTCCAAAATGTGAGAGTTATACTGGGCGACTGCAGCCATTTTGATGACCGGGATTACTTGTCCAAATCTCCCCCGCCGATCATGGCCATCGACACTTGGACTGTGTCTATTGGTTAACCCCGACTCAGCCTCATCTTACCCCGATTCCGCCTTGCGGGAGCGACTAAAACGACCAGGTGCGGAAGACCTCACTCTACGGATGGACGTCTCGTAGACCATCAAATACCCGCCATGGAACCCTTGAGTGCACTCAGCATTGCAACCGCAGTAATCCAACTTGTTGAGTTTGCCACCAAGCTCGTTTCCAAAAGCAAGGAGCTGTACGCTAGTAAGGATGGAGTTCTAGCAGACCATGCTGAGAAGGCTGCCATATCCTCAAGACTCAACAGCCTTTCCAAGGGCCTGGTACACTCGCTGAATAGGATCGAAACGTCTAAGAAGTTATCGCCCGCGCAGGAGGGTCTAAGGCAGGCCGCAGAAGAGACCCATGACTTTGCAGAGGATTTCTTGGCGACACTGGATCGACTAAAAGTCGACCCATCGAAGCGGAGATGGGCAAGTTTCCGCCAGGCGTTGAAGAGTGTTTGGACCAAGGACCAACTGGAGGAAAGAATGGTCATGCTTGATCGCCTGAGTCGGGTTGTCGTTATACATCTACTGATGATTTTGAAGTAAGGACGACTCAATCTTATGCATCTCATGAGCATAGACTTATCGAGTGACAGTGAGGGCCAGATCAAGGCTGTTTCTGCGACGGAAGACGCACTCCGAAACATGGAAGACAAGATCCAAAACACTCTTCTCCAACATACAGATGGAATTGAAAAGGCACTTGACCTGTTAGAGCGGAAACTGGACAGTTCGGCCCTGCGGACTCGAGGACAGACAAGCGAAACAGACGATCAGAAGCGAGCGAAGATACTCGACGAATGGGCAAAATCCCACGAGGACGTTCTTTCGCAAATACTCGATGCTATTCAACAAGACCATGTGGACCAGCACAAAAAGTCGTTCAAGAAGATGTTCATCAATAGTTTGAGCTTTCCAAAGATGTATGACCGCCAAAAAATGATATACGACAACTACGATGCTACACTAGGCTGGGCCTTTCAGGCATCTATAGAGAAATCGCGGACCTGGCCTGACCTTCCTGGATGGCTTCGTGGACCCGGCGGCTTGTATTGGGTGTCTGGAAAGGCTGGGTCCGGAAAGTCCACCTTCATAAAGTGGCTTCTCCATGAGCCGCGAACAGAGGAGGCTCTTAGAGTATGGGCCGGAGACAAGCAGCTACTGATAGCTTCGCATTTCATTTGGAGCTCGGGTACGGAGGAACAGCAATCGGTGTCTGGTTTGCTCCGTAGGCTTTTATATGAGCTGCTGATCCAATCGGCAGATGCAATATGGGAGCTATCGCCTTCTAGATGGCGGGCCTGGGATCTCGAACTGGGGTATTTCCCTGCGTGGTCTGATGACGAACTATTAAGTACTTTGCGTAACCTCCTACGTCGATATTGGCACGGATACAATATATGCCTGTTCATCGACGGACTAGATGAGCTTGCTGGAGACGACGATCAGCGCGAGAAGATCTTTCATCTTCTACATGGTCTGTCACAGGAGCCGCATATCAAAATCTGCGTCTCCAGCCGCCCATGGGAAACAATCAAAATTCACTTTTCATCCTACCCCCACTTGCGCCTGGAGGAGCCAACTAGCCTGGACATCAAACGATACATCGACGAGAGACTTCAAGCAAACGAGAGGTTTCAAGCACTCTCACAGCAGGATGCATCACTTTGTGCCCAGTTGATCCGTGAAATTACGGAAAAAGCCAAGGGCGTTTGGCTCTGGGTCGTTTTCGTCACCCGCTCACTATTGCGTGGCCTAAAGAATCAAGATACAGTTGAAGATCTTCTAAATCGATTGAGAGCCGTTCCCGAGGAATTGGAGGCGTACTTCCATCAGATGTTCTCTAATATCGAGCCATTCTACCGCCCCAAAGCACTAAAGCTCCTCAAGTTGGCCTTGGATTTCCCTGGGACTGTTTCGTTGATGACGTGCTCCTTCTTAGACGGGGACGAACTGGCATTCTCCACTAGTGAGATTGGGCTTCTGACGGATGATGCCCTAAACCAACGGCTTGAAAGGACCGAGAGCAGAGTCAACGTATTTTGCTTGGATCTACTCCAAGCCACATACTGGGGACCAGATAGACACATTCTCTGCCGTCACACTGTGGACTTTCTTCACCGAACTGCCCGCGACTTCCTGCTAGAGAAGCGGACACAAGATCTCTTGCAGATGCAGTCCATAGCAGGGTTCAAAGTTAGTCTCTTTATCTGTCGAGCATTGGTGGCTCAAATGGAAATGGTGCCACAACCACCGCGATCGCTTCTTGCCGAGTTTATGGAACATGCAGCGGAGCTCGAAAAGGACGCCCAGTCCTCAGATGCAGTTTTCACTGCACTGAACCGTTTCGCTACACTTCTGAACACCCGGAAGGGCCTGGAATGGTACAATAACGATATCCCTCCATGTGCTGTATTGGGTTGGAAGCCTGAGCCTCAAGGATTGCTCCCCTTAGCCATCCAGTATGGACTCAATCGATACGCCAAGACCTGTCTGGCATCAGACCCCGGCCTTGTCATTCGCCAAAGAAGAGGAGACCGCCCGCTGCTCGACTACGCCCTACGCCGAAGGATCTACTCGCCGCTAACCGGCCAAGCTGAACAGCTCGAGGATGTAGTTGGTGGCCTCCACGACCAACCAGACCCCGAGCTGGTCCTTCTCATCCTCCAGCACGGCGGCAACCCCAACGAGGGGTACGGCAACTCCACCCCGTGGAAGCTATTCCTCGAATTCCTCAGCACCTTTGCCAAAGACCTCGCTGGGCTCGACGACGAGAACAGGCGCGTTTGGATACAGACGACAGAGCTGCTAATTAGATACGGTGCCCACCCTGTTCTCGAACGGTATACGTTCATCCCGAAACAACCGTCCAGCAGGATACGCGTTAAAGTCTCTTACCGAGAGGTCACGGCACGGGAGACCCTGGCTGCGGCATTCGGAGAGGACAAGGCTGAGAGGCTCGATTCGCTGGCTTGGACGCTACATGGGACCGGACAGACCCTGTTTGTGAATTCGGCGAGGACCGTGCGGAACTTTCTCAGGTGGGCGACTATGTGAATAGTGATCTAAAGTCGGTAGATTATGTGGAGATGCCGTATGTTCAACCGTCTGTATAGTTTGTATGTAGTTAATTAGGGCTTCAAAAGGTTGCTGCACTCAGGCGGAACACGGGATCGAAGTTTGATATGTCCTGGTACGTGTGGCCCTACTCAGGTGCCCAGATGGTCGGATTGGATTTTCAAGGTTTGATGATGTCTGCATATTTATGGCATGGGTCTTGACTGACTGCCTTGATCACAGAATGCCTATTTTCTTCTCATCGATCCACTAGTATCTCAAGCACAAGTGTTACAAGTCAAAGCCCGGAAGCCAAGCACCCTTGAATGATCCTCCGCAAACTCACCCGCCCGTTTTTCAAGGCATATGCACGCAAGGCTACATACGGATCCAAGATTCAGCGGGTCCGACGATTCGCCCACGACGTGATTGGCCTTCCGAAGGACGAATGGAACGCCCTCGCCGTCTTCCTATCTTACAACGAGGCCTTGCACGTCACAACACAAGGCAGGGCTGACTGGAGAGTGATTGCTCCCGATTAGGGCGCCTCCTGGCAGAAAGAAAAAAAAGCCCCCGAGGGCAAAGGCAAACGGGATCCAGGGGCAGACTTGCAGCAGCTCTACAATTCCATCCGCGACGAGAAGGTCAAGAAAAGAGCAATTTGTAATCGAATCTAGTAAGAGATGCGCCGGGCACTTCCAAGACTTCCACGCCAATGATGCATATATAAATGGATAGCAGGCAAGCACACACTGCTCCTGAGCCGCGCCTTCCACTCTTCAAACACAGCTATGAAACGTTTGACTCCCAGATTGACCACCGTACTTACAAACCACAGAGACAATGTTACTCCCCTTACCCCTTACGGTTGCATCCGCGCTGTACCCTAGACAAGATAGCATCATCACCTACTGCTTTGATAAGCCCAGCTCGCTTTCTCTAATGGAAGATGACAATCTCCGCGAAGTGACAAATCCCCCGGGATACCCTCTAATCACTGGCTGGACTTCGTATGCCAATGTCCTTTTGGGAGCGCCTCTTTACGCAATGGTGATGAATGCTCAGACACACAGAGACACCACGGACATGGTCTGACCTATCCTAGTGGCCCCGCAAGCCTAGTGACTTGTACTGGAATAGGCAAGGTTGGGACGCTTCAATTACTTTGCAAAGAGAGTACCCCGCATAGCGACAGATTGGACGCGACTGGCGAGTCTTTTCCTAGCATGAAGTACCGACGCCCTTTATCAATCGGCGTATACTCCACAGGCGGCATACTCCGCTGGATCATATTGGTCCTACCAGTAGTAGCGCAGCAGCTCGCGCTAGCTCGGGCGCGATGCAACGGTCTCGCTGGAAAGTGTGGGGAAGTTCGCGCTTCCTTGCTGGTTCAGGGCTGTTGTCCGCATCAGGTTCCCTTGCTCATCGTTTCAGTCGTCGATCCGCCCCCAAATTGAAGGAGCATGTGCCGAGTCATGGCGGCTGTGCATGGTGCCGTGGGATGAAGACCTGTCGCTGTTCCTTCTGCACGGATGTATCGGCGATCGGCAAAGCTTCGATCACTCCTCTCGATCATTTATTAAAGCGCGATCGATCCCGGGGCTGTAGTTTCTGTTCCCTCTTCTCATTGATTCGGCCATTGCAGCCAACACAACCATGAAGTCCTTCCCCCCTCTGCTCACCCTCATCTCTTCCCTCCCCTCAACCCTCGCCTGGCTCCCCGGCATTGAGAAAGACATCTATTCGACCACAGGCGACAACATCTTTAATGTCTCATCTGGCTCAACCTCCAGCAAGCGCTGGCTGCCCGCATCCAACAAAATTCGTGGCGTAAACCTTGGGAGCCATTTTGTGATCGAGCCCTGGATGGCCAACACCGCCTGGACAAACATGGGGTGCTCTGGGCAGAAGTCAGAGTTCGACTGTGTCTCGGCGCTCGGCCAGGACGCCGCTGATAAGGCCTTTGCAGACCACTGGGGGTCGTGGGTCACGCAGGACGAAATCAGCCAGATGGTGTCGTATGGACTCAACACGGTCCGGATTCCTGTTGGGTACTGGCTAAAAGAGGATCTTGTCTACGCAGATTCTGAGCACTTCCCCAAGGGCGCGATGAAGTATCTCGAGGATGTCTGTGGTTGGGCAAGTGATGCGGGGATGTACATTATTATTGATCTCCATGGAGCACCTGGGGCACAGGAGCCTGAGCAGCCGTTTACGGGGCAGGTATGTCTTCTCCTCACCCTCGTTGACCAATACTTGGTAGGGTATACTAGGGAAAGAGATCGACTGACTGACTGGACATACATGCAGTATGCCGCAACCGCAGGCTTCTACCAGGACTACCAGTACGACCGCGCCCTAGAGTTCCTCGAGTGGATGACGACCAACATCCACCAAAACACCAAATTCCGCAACGTCGGCATGCTCGAGATCGTCAACGAGCCGGTGCAAGACGCCGGCCAGGCCTCCTCGATGATCAACAGCTACTATCCCAACGCATTCACACGCATCCGCAACACCGAAAGCTCCCTCGGCATCTCCGCCAACAACTACCTGCACATCCAAATGATGAACGCCAAATGGGGCTCGGGTGACCCAACCTCGGCGCTGAGCGACAACTACTTTGCCGCCTACGACGACCACCGATACGTTAAGTACGACTCCAGCGTTGCCGTCACCAAGGACGCTTACATTGCCGCCTCGTGCGCCGACGACCGCGGTGGCAACTGGCCGACGATCGTGGGCGAGTGGAGCCTCAGTGTGCCGGACGATGTCGAGCACACGGAAGACTGGGAGCCCAGCGCCAACACGGACTTCTATAAGCGCTGGTTTGCGGCGCAGGTGGTGGCGTATGACAGGCAGGAGGGTTGGGTGTTTTGGTCGTGGAAGGCCGAGTTGGGCGATTATCGATGGTCGTATAGGGGTGAGTTTGGCGTCTTCGATTGGATTCTGTAGTGGAAGATGGAAGGTTGGAGATGAAGATTGCTAACGTGATCTTGTAGATGCGGTTGCGGCTGGCGTTATTCCGACTAATCTGGATAGCATCTATGACAACTCACCCTGCTAAAGTGGGTTACTGTGGTTAAGGAAGCTTGTATCACTCACTCTACAGCAGCGTTTCTATGGCAATGGGTGAGGCGGCCTTGGCTGGAGTACAAGTACCAGTAACTGCTGCGGTTCTGAACATGAACAGTTGAGTATATCATTCTCATTGGACTGCATTATGACCTAGCTTCAATGCTCGGTCCTGGGATATAGCAGATTGACTGGTCAACTGTTCATGCAATTTCGGACCTAAATTGTCCATGGGTATCTTGTGCTCCTGGCATAGTAGATTATATCCACTTCGAGATGCAAGCTATACATGCAAAGCCAGCGTCAGCGTTTCCCCATTCTTCACGCTCTTCACCTCATACACCCTTTCTCCCCCAGTGTTCCTAGCACTAGCACCAGCACCAGGTGTACCAGATGGAACCTCAACCGCAACCTCAACCTCGACATCAAACCCAACCGTCAACCGCACCTCGTCCAAATCTCGATCCCACGAAACCCGAACCTCCCTTTTTGCACCCTGACTCTCAGCACCAACTCCAACCCCAACATCCCCACCAACCCCAACATTAACAA
>RHLP01000778.1:0-35155 GCA_003719405.1 Aspergillus incahuasiensis
GGGTGGGTGGAGGTATTTTGCGACTGCTTTGAGTGTTTTGGGGGGGGGGGAGGATAAGTAGTGGACAGCGAGTGTGGAGAATCGACAATGGCGAACTCCAAGGCAAGTTGGCAACTGTACCTACGTAGTAGTGTTTGGTTACGATATAGATACTACTGGAAACCTGCGGAACCAACCATGTATTGGATAAACTCTATGTTAATATGTACAGATCGAATTTATCTAGTCTAAACGAGGAATAGATTACTGATCGGAACACCTTGCGACCGCATCGAGTACCGTCGTTTGATGCCCACGCCTTGCGACTGACGTAAAAGCTCGTATGTCTCTTCTCCGCCACCAACAAGCACCATGCTGAGCAGGTGCCGGCGTGGGATTCCACCAGCCGTCTCCTGTATTTCGTCAAGCTGTGGACGCGCAAGATACGGTTCCGCAAGTCTTGCCGCTAGACCCGGCTCTAGGTTATGAGACGCGGCGAGTTCTTCTTCCTCGTAGGAGACAACAATGACCAGCTTCAGCGCATTGCGCGACGGTGGTTGTGCTGCGATGTTCCGCAGTTTCTGCGAGAACGTACACCCTCCGCGCTTGATCACGATTACTTGATGGGACAGTATAACGTCGCGGAGGATGCGTTCGTCGCAGAGGTCACCAGCCATATAAATATTAGACCAAGGGAGTCGGGCTTGCGATGTCCCACCGGTGGCTGACATGAGGAATGAATCATCCACATCTGGAAGTAGGCCAGAGCCTAGCCCGGTTGATACAGCAGCGGGAATAGGAATTCGGCTAAGGCGGGCGTTTGGGACTTGTGGGACCGGCGTATAAGACCGGTGTACATCATCTCGAAGCAATGATGAAACGGAGCTGACGAGGGATGTCAAGACGTCCTTCATGCTCGACGTAGCTGGATCTACCGGTGCTGCAGCCTTGTTGTCGCCTATAGGTGCACCGGTATTGACTATCCGCTGCCGTCCTCCAGTTCCAGATGCAGTAGGTTCTCGACCATCATCAGAATCATTTCGTCGGCCGAGGCTCTCTGGAACAAAGTCAATGATCAAATCAACCATCGCGGGATCACGAATCCGTGTAAAGTTCGGATCCCCGGGATCTAGGACATCAAATGTGATCTCCCGTAAGAGGTATACCTTCTCGTCCTTTCCAAGGGGCACACCGTTGACTACTTGCACCCTGAAATCGCTCCCTTTTCCGTCAAATGTTGGTGCATCCTTAATCATGCTCATACGCAGGCCGCCAATGGCTTTGACAAGGATGCCGTCCTGGAGTCTTTCCAAGGAACCTGGTCCGCTAGCCATTCCAGGCACAGCTGGAAATGAAATGTCCAAAGTAGGGCGAATTGCCATTTGCGAGCTCGTCGCATTGAAGGGTACCAACTCTGGCGGCAATGTCCAAGGGAAATATGTGTAATTGGTTGGAGAGGTGAGATCCGCAATCGTGATCCCGGGATCATCCTCTGTTGGCTCCCCTAAAGACCCTTCTGGAGGCCCCCGGGTCGGCATCAAGTCGAGACGAGCTAGATTCGCAGCATGAAAGACGTCTGGGCGAGCAGCCGTTAACGATAAACCAAAAGTTGGAGGCAATGGTGGGATTGGACAAATCGGTGCAGCTAGATGTTCATCGCTGTGCGATTCCTGCTTTTTATAGAACCGAGCACGCTTCGTTGAATGGGTACCCTTCGGGACAACCAGCGGATGCGCCTCGGTAGTAAAGACGACTGGCTGATCTAGATGGTTCAACGGATGTTCTGGGTGATACAGCAAGAACATGTACTTGGCAGTCTCCCCAAGGAAAAAGCTTTCCATGCGGTCACTTAACTCCCCATTACGAACGTCCTGCAGTCCAGCCCAGCCGCACTTTGTCCAGCACCGCCTTTTGAGATCTCGCTGTACCATCTCACCGACGTGCAGATACCACGGGTCCTTGGTAGCTTGGTAGAGATAGAATGTTGATTCAATGAATTCCGGCCGTCCGCCGTACCATCCAAGGTTACCCTCAACGTTTCCTGTGGCAACATTCCATCTTTCAGGAAGCCCGGAGAAACGGTTCCACACGGCCGTCGTGAGCAGATGTATCCCTATAGCCTCATCCAGGTCTCCTGCCAGTGAAAGGAGACCTGGATAGAAAGCGCTCAGGCTATCGATCCAAAAAGCGCGGGTAGCACCGGTATATATGTCTCCCTGGATTAAATGTGGGTGCTGATAACCTTCTCCCCGGTAAAGATGACGTTTGATAGAGAAGTGTGACTCCTCCCATACTTGTAGAAAGGCCTCTGGTGAGTGTTCGTACTCGCTCAGAGGGAGGAAGTAGTCATCCAGAGTATGCCACGGGCTGCTGTGGTCATGGTCTGGGCGCTCCCCGGAGGAGAGCAAAACGTACGATTTGAAAGCGTATTCGAAAAAACTATCAGTCCCAGCGCCAATCTGTGCAAGCACGGGGTTAGCTTGCAATATCAACAATGATGTCAACTATAACATACGCCAGTGAAGGGTGCAACCCATTTGCCAGACTCGGCATCAATGCCCGCGCCAATCAACCCGATATCACTTCTTCGATGCCATACGGCCCAGAAAGCTCTTTTTGCAAGCTCCTCGTACCGGCCATCTCCAGTGAGTCTGCTCAAAACCGTGAACTCCAGGACAAGGCTACCTGCGCCTGCGCTACAGGTCTCTGTAACTTCAGCTGACGATGCGACGCAGGCATGACCGTCTGTACCAGCACACGTGTGTGCAGTATTCGCATTCAATGGTGAGTTAGCATAAAAGGGCTGCTGGTGCACTCCGTGACGTAAATTTACCCGGGGGTAGGGAAGGCCGGTGTCGGTGTAGAAAGCCGGCAGAATGCGGTTGGCGAGATCAACAGCAAGACGAAGGAGCTGACCATCGTACACAAACCCATTCTCCCAGCTAATTCCGTGTCTATTGGTGGCAAACGATGTTTTGTCCCATGCTTTCGCGTACGCCACCTCTGTTGCGGGAGGGCTGTAGCGAGTAATAGGGAGGTCACCGACAGCGAAGAGATGCGAGCTTAAAAGTCCACCTGTGTAGATGTTAGAAGCAAGTGCAATTTCGATCATCGTAAAGGAACCCCCCGTCGCATACCTAGTCCTCGAATGACCGTTTCAAAAACTTGTACTTTGCTATCAATATCGAAGCCTCGGCTGCGCTCGCCCTGTCCTGCGGGATCAGTCGAACCATCCCCATAGAGCCTAACAAAATCTTTTATACTATCCTGAAAGTATCGCCATGCTTTGGGTCCTTCCTCAGGGCTTGAAGACAGGATTGCGAGAGTCGACAAGCTATCGATTAGGGTCAGGGAGTAGTTCCCCAGAACGTCATTAAGCTCGGCGTGGCCAGGGTTGCTTCTGTCACGGGCTAACGGTTGGCACGAGAGAGGCCGTAGCTCGTCTTCGGGAAACGCATGTTCGAGGTAGTTCTCAAACCCGTGGTAGAACATCTGCTCCGTTTCGGTCCTAAGTTCCCGCCGAACGTTTAGTCTCACTGTACAACCGGGAAGAGGCCCTGGAGAACCCACCTCAGATGCTTGATTTGGTCAGAGCTCATGCCTTGGACTATGGACGCCCAAAGCGACAGAAGCAAGACCAAGCCCGTCGTCCAGGCCGAACAGACGGACATCTGTGGCCTCCAGCATCCTGAGCGCATTACCGCAGAAGCGAAGCGGTCACAGACGGCATGAGAGCGTGGCAGCGACGATTTCGGGACAGCAAATTTGTCGCGTCAATGGCCACTAGTAGCGCGGCCGACAAGGTAAAGGTGTTGGGTGGTTGGAGACCAGACAGCGAAGACCAGATCTCCCGCTCCCGGTCCGATCTTATCGCTACGCACACCCTGGCATAGGTATAACAACCACAGGGGTGCACCCTGTCCTACTATATACACTAATGATCACGGCCCTACTCCGTACAAGGTGATTGTCACGACAGGTGAATCTGGGTTATGGACAGGCCAGAGGATGTATTCTTCAACCTACGTGACCGAAATATTAGCCGATCTACGGAGTAGAGCCTTGTTAATACGAATCATACTTGGCAATAGGTAGTACTAACAATGGACACTCTTCAAATCTCCAAGACAGTACTGCTTAGCTGTACGGCTGGCTGCTTTGTTCTAATAATCCGAGGCCTCTTATGGTGGAATCCCTCAAACTGCTGACCAATTTGTCAATGTAGAAAGATTTTTTGGAATCATATTTTTTGGAATCATATATGCTTCGTTTTCATATACAAAAAAAGGGACGAACGAGAGTCTACGTAGGATGCACAGGCTCAACCCGACTCAATCCATGTCATTAGCACCCAAAATACCTCTAAAGTTAAAGATATCGGGTAGAAAGGATGCTGGCTTTGGGACTGAAAGACATAAAGTGCTATGGAACTGACATCGCACAGGCACTAACGCCTCGAATATGCAGTGAGCGACCTGGGCAAAGCTTCCACCACATACTCAACACCGTCATCAGACACATAGCTCGGCGGTTGGCGTCCACGTGTTTTGCGACTGACGCTCTCCTCTTCTCTATCAGTACTTTGGAGCGTAGCCGGGTAGGTGTCGACACGCCGCCAATGAAGCAGGTTAGGGTCAAGTCTCTATATGGATCAATAGCTGAATGGTCCATCAGTGTACGATTACTTACCACACTGCTTCTCCATACGCCATATGCTGGCGGTGGAATTGAAACTTTAACCGAATTGTTTTCACCCTGGCCCTCCGTGCAGCGCTCCTCGTCACCCGTCATTGTGACATGAATGGGGTGGTTGGGCCGCGCATAGCCAGCAGTTTCCGCCATTTCGATAGGCAGAGTAAAAGTGGCAGCATTTGTCGGAAACTGATGAATCGCCAGGACGAAACGACAGAGGGCGTGACACCATATGACTCCGATGGTCAGAAGTATGAAGGTCAGCACGATGTACAGCCAAGGGCCTTGGATTGCGCGAAGAACGACGAACGCGATATCTAATCTTATTAGCATGGTTATCAGGATAAACAAATGAATAGTAGTTACAAATGGCGAGGTTGATAAGAAGAAGGATCGTGGAGAGAACTAAGTTGAACAATTTCCAATGAATTGTTGGGTCTTTGACCATGGAGACACAGGACCGCACACCAGGTGTCCCCCGCAGTCGTATATTGTGTGTGTCTAGACTGGGCGGAGTGCAGACAACAGCTGGAACAGAAGGTGGATGGGTTAAATGAGCGAGAATACCCTGCAAAAGCATTGATAAAGCGGAAATGAATGGCATGGTTTGGGTCAACCAAGGACACATCTCAAAGCTCCCTAGCGCGTGTCTCGGGTAAACGCTGAATTTAGGTTGAGCCTTCAGCAATATTTAGACAGGATTGGGGTGAAGGTCCGGTGGTGGTGTTGACCGAAGTATTGAGAGAAGGTACGTTCCACTGCCCTATGTAGCGTGGGCACTCATCGCTGATGGTCATTTTCAGTCTTTGACTACACGAAGTATATCAGAAAGAGGATTAGAGATTAGGGAACAGGCAGCATACTTTATATCAAGAACCAACTCAGTTCCATCTGTTTGTAATACTATTCTGCTTCGGGCTGCGTTCATAGCTAGGTGATAAAAGATACCCACCTCTCCCCTCAAGTCAAAGGCAGAGCGACTTTTTCAAATAACTCCTTGAAGAGTAAAAGCTAATCAACCTTCATTAGAATAGCCTAACTGAGCCTCAAGTAGGCTTGTCCTCTAGGTCTGATTCTAAAACATTGTATTAGTCGAGATCACCCGACCCCAGAGTATACCACGAGGATGTCGGTATTTCTATCCATTCAAAGGCAACGCCAGCATCAAAGCTGCTCATGTGATAATGTATGTGAGGGCATATGCGTAGTCCATATATTAGTAATTAAACATCTTGAGGATTGAGATGAGCTGATCCTGTACTCGGTATCAATAAATGGCGCGGTCAATAAAAACGCCAGTTTCGAGCTCCAAACAGCATGGTTTAAAAGATATTCACTTATAAGACGTACCCCTCTATGCAGGGTTTATCCATCTAACCACAGCCCGTAGGGCACTGTCAGTTGCAAGGCGTCGTATCAGTTGGATTGGGTAGCGCAACACCTTGATTCACGCAACAGCGGCAGACCGTTTCAAATAGTATTGATTATCATTGAATTAGTCGTTATATGTCGGCTTGCTTTCTAGTGGCAATATAGTGGGCAAGGTCTTCTCATGGGACGTCGACTTCATTTGCCCAACTCGCCCAACATCAAGTTCCGGTCAGATGATGCAGAAACAACTAGGAAAAGGTATCAGCATACGGTGTTTGAGGCTTCCCGAAGGCCAAACTCACTAATAGGTTCGTTATTGGGCGTGAATCGCACATCATTCACTGTACCCTTGTGCCCAGGAAGCTTGTACAGCAGCTTTCCGGTTTTGAAGTCCCAGACTACAACACTTCGATCACCGCTTCCCGCTGCAATTTTGTCACCGGCAGGATTCCAGCTCGCTCGGATGAGATTCTTCTCTAGGCCGACAGGAGCGCCGTCATATGTTCGTATGTGACGGTTTGTGGGCGCGAATGGTCGGATATCCCAAGTACGAACCGTCGAGTCGAGTGAGTTGGACAGGAGAGCTTGCGAATCCGGCGAGATCTCAAGCGATGTGATAGTATCCATGTGCCCGGCCATAGAGTAAACTATGGCCTTTTTCCGTATGTCCCATACATGAACCGCGTTGTCAATACCCCCACTGAAGATTTCATTTCCAGCTTCAGACTGCGCTACCGCGGTAATAGGTAGCTCCGTTTCCAGGTATTCGACTGCCTCTTTCTGCCGAGGGTCCCAGATCCCTATCGTACCATCGTCACTGGCGCTGACGAGCATTTCTTGGCCTCTTTTGCTGATCTCAAGACAATTTATGACCTCTTCATGACCCACGTAGCGCCGAATCCTCTGGCCAGACTCTATATCCCAGCTTGCAAGCGTCATATCGGCCGATGCGGAGAAAATCGTTTTGGAATCTCGCGACCACTGTAGGTCAAGAACCGCGCCTTTGTGGCCAGATAAGACGCCGTAGTTTTCGCATTGCCCGTATGTATTCCATAGTACTGTAGCAGTCGAGATTAACCATGATTCGAGTCCAATTTTAGTCTTTTAACTTACATATCGATCGATCCATAGATCCTGACGCAATGTGCTGCGCCGTCGAGTCGAAGCGAACGGCAAAAATTTCGCCAGAATGGCCTATAGTATTGTAGTCAGTGGAATTGCTTCATACAACCGTGTTTGGTCTCACCTGTGAGCTCCATAATCGGCGCATCGAGGCCACTCGTGCGGGGAACCTGCGATTGAGGTTAAACTTGATTCTTCCACCATACATAAAAATCCCACTGAGGTATCCTTACTGCTTGGATAACAGTCCCATCCTGCGTTGTTGAGCTTTTGACGACGGCTGTGCTATCGTTTAATGCACCATCAGACTTCTTTCTTTTCACGACCAATTGGTTGGATGAGCCAAAAGCCGCTTGAGCCGGTCGTTTCTCGCCGGACATGTTTTAGGAAGCGCGTAGGGGATTTAGGTGGATGGAGGTCAAATCGATTGAAATTGGAGAATTCCGAAGCTATGCAGGAAGGCGACTATTATGAATTGGTTCCGGAGCAGTAACGCTCAAGAAAAACGCGGCTCCTCGGGCGCCGGGCGGTGTCCAGGTACAAAGTACCTAGGTAGCCGCATAGCGTATCTAAGCGCTCAAGCTCCGCCTCCACACCAGTTTAAGCGGGGGTTGGTACCGGTGATTGAATCCGTGTACTCCCTACTTCGAGGACTACTATTGCATCTCACATCTCGTTGAGCCTGATCCCTGGGCTCTCGAACAGAAGCCTTAAGCATGTCGTCCTCTACGAAAGTCTCGAGAATTGGAGAAGAGTAAGCAAACATCTTTCGGCGACGGTTCGAGCAGCCTGCTAACATTTTATTTTCCCAGACTCTGGAAGTCAGTATGCTGAAAGCCGCTGCCGGATATCTCAATCCTACTGTCATCGAGAATCAATCGCGAGTGAATGCGCTAATACTTGCTGGTGCTCGCAGAAACAAGATCGATAAAGTGAACGCGGAGTTGGTGACGTTAACTTACGGGACAATTGTCGCGCAACTATGCCAGGACTACGATGGAAACTACCAAGAGGTAAACAAACAGCTGGAGAAAATGGGCTATAACATTGGGATGCGTCTCATCGAGGACTTTCTGGCAAAATCGAACAGTGGTCGATGTGCCAACTTCCGCGAGACGGCGGACATGGTCTCAAAAGTACGACATTTGCTGGCGAGCTCTACAACTCTCTGTTGACTGCCGTTGATGCTGATATGGATCAGGTTGGGTTTAAGATATTTCTGAACATTACACCGATGGTGACGAATTGGACCAGCGACAATAACCAGTTTTCTCTGATTTTTGATGAGAACCCGCTAGCAGACTTCGTCGAGTTGCCAGATGACGGACGAGCGCAAGATGAACTATGGTTCTCGAATATACTATGTGGCGTTCTCCGGGGCGCGCTGGAAATGGTGAGTTACTCGCTACTTCCCGCGTGATAACTCATACTAATTGAGCTTGTTACTATCAAGGTACAAATGCAGATTGAAGCTCACTTTGTTAGCGATATCCTACGTGGGGATGATACCACCGAAATGCGAGTATCGCTCGTGAGGTACATCGAGGATGAGATGCCGCCAGAGGAGGATTGATAGCTGCATGTATAGTTTGACTGTTACGGCGTCTGGTGTTCCTACATTTGCAACATCAATTTTCTTCATACTACTGAATACTCCTTACCAGAAACAAATGACCTAATAGGTTGTTCTTTCTTCGTTGACTTCCTGGTGGAATTGATCAGGCAATAAGCGTGTCAGCTTCGCGACGATACTGCGAGTAATGCGATGCATCTCGGCTCGCTGGTCCAGAAAAATCCATGGGAACTATCTAGTGCCGCAGCTGGTACATCTCACAGATGAGAGAGTGGTTGTACCAGGAGGGCACACAACGAGGCGTTTAAAATTTTATTTTACTTTGAGCAGCTCAATTCAACACTAGAACTAACATATCATAACCAGAAGATATGTATATATATTCAACGAATACCTATGTTGATACCGGATTACGCTTCGTGCATGACGAATCCTGCAAGTTGTCTATCATTCGAAGTTGAAAGGTAGGGTATCTTTAGTTTGGCACCAAGCCCGGGATGGCCGCAACTATGCTTAATTGTGAACCCAGTAGTACTCCGTAGTGACAGCCAGCTGGAGGTCGGCTCCTTGACCCTTATGGAGCTCCGAGCTAAGAGATCGTCTTATCGACGTTCCTAATGGGATTACTCCGTAGAGCGCTTAGTAATCTTCTGGGGTAGGGACAATGATATTGAGCATCTGCATTTCTGCACGCCAACACAAAGCCGTTCACCAGGAACCTGAAAATGTAGAGATTGCAAGACCTCTATCTAGCAGTCAATATATGCAGTAATTAAGTAGTCACTCTTATGTCAGATGCGAATCATTGGATCGTGTAGGAGTGCCAGGAGTCCCAAGAGAGCCACGTGATACGCTAATCCTGAAAAAGACAAGAGCTCCTCTGTGCTGGAGATTACGCACCCACAGAGACCCTGGGTGTAACAACTGATGCATCGACTCTGGATCAGTCCATCAGTTTGGAGCCGTTTCTTCCATCTTCTCACAGCCTGATAGACCACTATCCATTCCTAAGATTGCTATCACCTTCACTCTGTGCACCCATTGGCTTTGGATCTTACAGTGGTCGCTTTGTGGACAGAAGCCAGATACACTGCCAATAAACCAGGTCTGCGGCGCCTGAGACGGAGTTCGCCTTGCCTGACCACCTTTTCTGCCAACCCCGAATCTCGCAGCCCACGCTCTGCCACTATAAACTCCTTTAATGCAGTCTTACTGTGTGCATTGGTAACAGGTAAGCACCTGACAGTATTCCTTGTCAACTTCCACGTTTCCTCTCAATATTTTTTTGTGGTTGTATCACTTTCGCCGCCTCTGGCTGCATACTGAGATCTACGCTTGGCGGCGGCATCTCCCAGCCCTCCCGCCTAGTTCCGGGCAGGTTAATCCGACCCGAACAAGCGATTTCCGCCCAGCAGAAAGAGAGGGAATCAAGCAGCGCCCAAGTCCCCAAGTCCTGGCTGTCGGTCTGAGAACTTGACCTTGACCTACCACTCCTCCAGGCACCGCGCCTGAATCCTACAGCCTCCATCTCCATCTCCTCTTTTCACGACCCCTCCACTTACCTCCCCATTCTATCATACCGTTTCTGCTTCTTTTGAGATCCACCTGTATATCTGATTTCGACGGTCGCCTACCTTCCTCCACCCACCGCCCCCCTCTTCTCTCTCGCTGGCCTGATCTCCGCCGGACTGCTTCAGCACTTCACTTCCCGTATTCACTTGGAGCGCTTGACTAGCAACCCCCCTTTTCTTGAATTATTCTCTCCCATATATCTAGTCGACGTACTTTCCACGCGCTGCTCTCTGACTTTGCTGCAATCTAAACGCCGATCCTTTTTTTTCGCTGCTTCTTCGTGTCGCTAATCGCTCGCTGCGACGTCTAGCCATTTCGCGCGGTCGATCTCTTCAGCTGAGGTCCTTTGACCAATGATCTAGCAGATTTCACGCCTATATCCGCATCTTCCTTTGCGCCCACTGTCAGACGAATCCCGGAGACTTTTCATATCGTGTTCGGGGCGAAAGTTCCATTCGCTCTTATCTGCACTCGCTGAGCGTGGAAACGTCGATATTATCTTCGCCGACCATTGCATACTGTGACAAATCTTTATACCAATCACACACTCCCACTCTCTACTCTGATATTCGCGTCAATTCCGCCTTGGGCTGTGTTGTACTAAGTCCGTGGATGTGCGTATGAAACTATCCGACTCGTCGCTTCCGCCGAGGACAACCGATTAGGATAAAGTGACAGTTAACCGATACGCTATCATGAACCAAATGAATGTTGCTGGGATGAATCCCGGGGTCGGTGGCCCGGTAGGGGGTGTTCCGATGGTCAATAATGGTTCGATGCTACCCCGTAATGACGGCAATATGAATAGCCCTGAAAACATGATTGGCAACCTCAACACTTATATTTACGATTACTTCTTGAAACGCGGCTATCACGACTGTGCGAGGGCTCTTGTGAAGGATGAGTCCATCAAGCTCAACACCGAGTCCCCTATCAAGACAAGTCCTGGTCAACGCAGGGAAGGAGATGTGAATGGTGTCGACGGAGATGCGATGATGACGGACACGAAAGATGGGGACAAGCTGAAGATCCCCGAGGACCTGCCTCGCCCCAATCTCCATGGCGAAAGCCAGTCCTCCTCTTTCCTTTTGGATTGGTTTAGCCTGTTTTGGGAGTTTTTCTGGTCTCAGCGAAAGAGGGGAGGTAACGCCGATGTGAGGCAATATCTCCAACACAATCAGGTATGAGCATGATTCTTCTTTTCAACTTCCCCTTTGTCAGGTGTCTAACGTTTCTGCGTTGCAGAATATGATGCGCATCAGAGAGCAGCAGCAAAGCCAAATGTATCGAAACCAACAGCCAATGATGCCAGGCCAAATGGGACGGATGAATAACATTCGTGGCAACGCAATGGTTCCCAACAATCTACAGAAAGCCGTTTTGCAGAACAATACTGGTGGCTTGTATGTCCCCCCTTTCTCTGTCCTCGACTATCTACCACCCCACTCCTACCAGTGGTGGGAACTCGGACGCTGATAGACATTATAGCTCACAGCAGCAATTCGCGCAACTGCAACAACAGAACAAACAGGTGCAGATGATGCAGATGCAACGTGAACATTCCGATATCGATATGAACGGCCACCGACCGCCGTCTCCATCGTCCGCCGAAAACGCGCCGTCCCCGTCGAAACGACCCCGTCTCGAAGGTGGCTCCATCAATGGGCAACAACTGGCGCCCAACGGACGAGGCCAGGGACAGGCGATACCCGGCCAACAGAATCCAATGATGATGCAAAATGGGCTTACACCGCGCGCGATGAATCCAAATCAGTTTGGTGCTTTTCAGCAATCGGGTCCGGCTGCACAGCCAAAACCAATCCAGGTATATGCTCAAAACTTGGCTCTACATCACTCTCGCTCAGCAATGAATAACCAGGGCGTGCCTAATGGTTTAATGAACCCCGGCGTGATGCCGAATCAGGCTGATCTGGTCCCTATTCCAGATGGCCAGGGGGGTATGTATCAGATGAATGGTGGCGACTTCTACGGTGGGAATGGCCAAATGGCGCAGGTTAGGCCTGGGGTCCAAACTCCTGGTGGTCAGCATGGTAACCATGCTCTCCAGGACTATCAAATGCAACTCATGCTCCTCGAGCAGCAGAATAAACGCCGACTCATGATGGCTCGCCAAGAGCAGGACAGTATGACTCGAGGTCCCGATGGTCAGCCACTGCCTGGGCAACAGGGTCAACAACAACCAGGCCAAATTCCTACGGGCACTTCTCCCCAAGGTAGTAGGACAGGCGCGTCGCCAATTCCTAACGATCAAATGAAGCGTAACACCCCGAAGATCGCCCAGTCCGGCCTTCCCAATTCGCCGAATGCTCCCGATGCGATGATGCAAGGCCGTGGATCTCCGGCGACGATGGGCTTTAACGGCCAGTTGCCACCTGAAATGGCGGGTCAGTTCTATATCAAGAGCATGCAGGATGGCATGCAGGGCCCCAACGGTATGCGGCCACCAAACTCCAACCCGACATTCACTGGACCATCAATGGGCCAGCCGATCCCGGCTGGCGCAGCGAACCGAATGCCGAACGGAGGTTGGCAACCTCAGCCGGGGGGTCAAACCATGGTTTCGCAGCAGTCACCTATTATCCCACCTCCAACTACCGGAACGCCCCAGAGTGTGAATTCGATGCCGCCCCCACAGCCTCCGACTGCCAATGCTGGTCGTCAACCTCCCCCATCCCCCCAAACTGGGAATGCTGCTCCTCCGACCCCGCAACCCGCCACCAAGGCTGCTCCGAAGAAGAAAGAAACCAAAGATCGAGCTAAGGTTTGTTATTCTGAGTACCAATACAAAAAGTCTCGTTGGTTAATTCTGACTGTCTGTAGCGACCAAACAAGAAAACCGCAGCCGCGGCCGCGGCCGCAGCAGCTAATAACACAACCGCTACTCCATCTTCAGAGGCAGAACAACCACCGACTCCCACACCTGCCACGCCAATCACTCCCCAACACCATCAATCCTTCAACAAGTCTGGTGCGAATGCGAATGCGGCCCCCCAGTCCCAGCCGACGTCCGCCCCCGCCCAGCAGACTCTCGTCCAGCCTCCGCTTCCTGATCAAACTCAGCAGTCATTCAACGATCTTGCCATGCCAGATGTAAGTCACTTTTGCGGCGACACTAATAGTACGATCTGCTGACATCAGATCCAGCCGTCCGCCTTTAGTCTCGATTTCAGCGCACTAGAGAATCCGGACATTCTCGAGAATTTCGACTTTGATACATTCCTCAACACCGATACAGACACAGCAGGATTTGGGTTCGATCCAAGCATAACGTACCCCGACGGTGTAGAGACTGGTACCGAGAGTGGTCTCTGAACGGAATCAGCGGTTTTTAATCAAAGCTACCATATACCCTTGTTTTGTTTGTACATTCATCGACCTTGTGTCCAGTTGGCTATCACCCTCTGCTCGCTTTATTTCCATTTCCTTTTAGTCTTGATTTTCCGTGCCGACATGATCTTGGATATGGATATGTGCCCGTGAACTGGCGTTGGTTTAATCTTGTTCATTGCATATCCTTTTGTTTGCGTACTCTGCGAAGTGTCTCTTCTGGTCTGGAACAGTTGCGCTTCGACTTGTGATCAAGTTGCTCAGTTTTGAGCTTCTACCGACTCCTTACATCTTCTTCTTTTCTTCTTCTTTCATTGCTATATTACTATTACTACTTTGCCCAACATTTGGTTAATCTCGAAGTTTCAAAAGACCCTGGACGTCTGGGACTCCAGCATCATCCCTACTCAAGAAGAGTAACTTCAACCCCCTTCCCCCAGATTCTCGCTTAGCTAGAATATTTTTTCATCCCTCTTCTATTTCTCCTTTTGTCCTTGTCGGTTCTTTCATCATCATCTTGGTCTGCTGTTCTTGGCGGCGTTATCTTTGACTTGGGCTTGCGTCAATACCTCAGCTATAACTATCGGCTTGACTGCGTTAGGAACGATTCCATGAATCGAACAAGCATAAATTTAATATCGTCCTGTCTTGCTATCCAGTCACGCCCGGGTTTACACCTTTTCTTCATCCTGGCTTCGAACGTAGACGGAAAGTTAGACTCCTTTTGTCGCCAGGATTGCACGGTCTCCCGGAGGGGTTCGCTCCAAGCTTGCACGAGCCTGAGTAGCGTCTTATTGGACAGAAGTATGACGCGATGCGTACCTTTGAGTGCAATTTGTTTTGGAGAAGTATTCCTTTTCGGAGGGTCGAGCTACGGCTATCTGAGGTGGAGGACGCCTAGTAGTAGTACCAAGACTGACCCATATAACAAAGGAGACGTAGTTGGCAATGCAATAATTTCCCAATGTGAGAACCCCAGTATGATACATTTTTCGCAAATAGCCGGTAGTGGCTTTGATCCTGTATCTTGGGGGGTTTTAACGTTTTCATAATCCTGGATCGGCAAGCCCTAAGTAAATAAATACTTTGGCAAGAAACCAAGCGCCACAAACACCCAGTAGGTACAGCCGTCCCGCGCTTCTCGTGTGCTCCAACTTCATTCTCATTTCATTCTCATTTCATTTGCGAGCAGTTTCGCCCCATCGAATGATTGCCTCGCGCTCCTTGGCTAGATTGTCCTCCAGCATCATGTCCTCTTTCACAAGATCGATCAGATAATCACATACACCGCGAGCGCAGATTTCGCGTGCTGTAGCACTAGTACCACTAAACATTTGGATTTGCCCAATTGCACCGGCCCTCGCTAGGAACGGATCAGACTTGAAGTAAGCAGCCGCAGTGTATTGCCCAACTGTCTCGATCAGCCGGCCATCGATCCTTTCAACACGTATTTCAGGGTGTTCTAGCGTGAGGAGGTTGCAGACTTCTTCAAGCACCGAATTCCATGACTCCTCCCAAGAGGGAGAAGTCATCCAACTTACGTTAGCCAGATGCCCAAGGTAAAGAGAAATAAGAGACACGTTACTTTCTAATCTTGCAACCCAGTTCTCGACGCCTTGGAGTTCGCGTGATATCTCAAAAGGCGTAAGTTTCCAGCGCCGTTCATCTTGAACCACAGTAGGCTCTGCCACCGCTAATCTGCAGTTCTTTAGTGGCTGCAGATTAGCGTTACCCGAGGCTGGCTTGACGTGCGAAGTAGTCGCTGGTGATCGATTCTTGCCGCCACGTCTCCTCACTCTTCTTGAATCTCCGTAGTCATTGAGCCTTTTTTTTTTTGCGCCACACGGGCCAGTAGACGTACGAAGGGAGTCCTGGGTAGACACATCCGACAACGTATCGTGAGCCCATTTCGGTTCCGCAAACCTGTCAGAGACCAAACGCTGAACAGACCTACGATAGGGATGTTGGGGAACCACAGCCAGCAGCGCCTCGTTGGGTCTTTTCAGGCTCGCAGGTTTTTCGGCCTCGAGCTTTCCGTAATCCTCCCTCACGAGCATGTCGTAGAGTGCCACTTGTGCCGCGCCTTGCTTTGACTGTAGTTCCGCCGCATAGTATTTAAGCGATCCAAGGTAAGCACCGCCATCTACTTCGACCTCGTGGCGGTACCCTTTATGATGGACATACTTGGTATAATAGGGTGCGGGAAGGCTTTGCTGCTTGCAGTATTCTTTGGCTAGCGTTTAGCAATTGGCGGATGTCCAGGCTTGTTTTCTTACCTTGCAGAATTTCCACCCAATCCCATCCGGGCGGCGCAAGTGAATCTCTAGGTCGTTCGGGCACGACCCAATTTGGGAATTCAACTTTCAATTTCCTCAAAGCTTCCCTACATATGGAAACCTTTGCAGCCCTCCGAGACTCATAGACATGGGAACGAGCCAATGTCAAGCCATACATAGTCATCTTCACACCCCAGTATCTATTTTTCTTGCCTTTGGTGAAGTAGAATATGGGACCGAGGTTCTCGTTCGTAGTTAGCACACCAAAATAGTAAAGTATCTTTGAATCGCTGACAGAGTCCACATCCGCTTTTCTGAGTGTAACAATTTCTGCCCTGGGAGCGTTGGCTTTCGGGGACTACCACAAATGTCAGTTCGAACACTGCAAGGACTGAAGTGGTATTACTCTTGCAAGTGTGCTTACCTGGGTCCTACCGCGATCCGCATCATTTACCACCCCGGATTGAATCGCGAGCTGAGGACGTGATAGCGCGCTAGGAAAAGCATCTACCATTTGATTCCTGTCACTGCCTGCCGCATCCACCCTATCCGCTTGGTCCACCGGCCCAGGCCTGAGTAATGAGTCGAGAAAACCATCGGCCTCGCTCTGGTCTTGCTCCTCTACCTTGACCGGTGTTTCAACTTTCGATGGCTCAGTTTGGTGGTCAGAGCTGAAAGCAGGATTGGGGGGATGCCGAAATGGACTGGATGTGGCAGGAAGAACTGTAGCAGGGACGTGCAAGTCAAGAGCTTCTCTGTAACTCAACAAGCTGGGAGGGCAGATAGTAGCAGGCACAAGCGTAGAGGGTGTGGAATACGGATAGGAGGAGCTGCCGTAGCTCATCCATGGGGTCATAGCTTGATAGGGTGAAGGGTACTCTGACCAATCGAGAAATCCCGACGAGCTTGGTCTCGGATAACAAAAGGACGATGAAGGATAAGAGGTCATACCAAAGGCTGGCTGTTCTGTCTGTCGACCAGCCATGGTCGGGAAGTGGTGCGAAGAATCGTTGGCTAATCTCGGAACAGCATGAGGTAGGCAAAAGTCGAGCTACCAATGGACGTATGAACAAGGACAGTGAAGATGGGGAGTGGTGGAGGGGATGAATGGCAAGGAGACGACGAGAGGGAGCAGCCGGGCAGGATGAAAGTGTTGCTCCTATTGTTGTTGTTGTTGGTGGCAACCCTGCTCCTTCCTAGCTGAGCAGGGTGCTGCAAACGCCCACTTCTACTTGATGCAAGATTGCAGTCGTTCCAAGACAGCCGCTCGAGATACATAGTAATGGATGATTGTATGGCTCAGTAGAAAGAATAGTACAACAATGCAAAGCTGGCACCCCTGATTTCCGAACACTTCACCGACCGATGATCCTACCTTGGGCACGTGTAGTATCGAAGAAATGGAAATGGTGGGTAACATGGTCATCATCAAGGCCAGATCAATGATAGTAAAGATGGTAGTCTCATGGCTGCCTACTCAACCTCACCAACATCCGCGGTTATCAGTGCTGGTCGAGGATCAAGAAAAGCGCCGAGCATGTCTTGCTTGTCTTTCGCCCTAGAGAGGTCTTGAGTAGGCGAGACAAGAACCGGTTCCTTCCTGTTGATGATCAGACCGTCATCTCGACTGGAGTTGAGCGAGCGTCTCCTTCTACCATCCGTTGGGGTTTCGACGCCGCCAATGGTCCGCACATTGAGCTTAGAAGGCGTCTGGCGTGTTTTATCACTTTCTCTACGCGTCCTTTCCGCTTCATTCTCCTTATTCTCCACAGATATTCCTTCCTTTCTACTCTTGACAGGTCCACTGGGACTGGCGTGAAGTTTAGCTGTTGCTCCCCGCTCGGCAGCAGTCTCAGGCGGAGCGGCGTTCGACTTGGCGCTTGATCCAGAGACATCGCGAGAGCTCGAGCAGGATATATCCTCTAGAATACTGGCCGAGGCACGGTTGCTTCCACCCTTGCGATAGGAGGCTGAGCGGGCTTCTGCTGCTGCTGAGAGTTTGGTCCCCATAGGTACAGTAGCAGTGATGGATGTAGCTGCTGGAGCTTGGGTGCCGCACGTAACTTGCTTCGTGGGGCTGAGGGCTTGGATCAACTGGCTGTACGCTTCTTCACCAATTGGAGCGACAAGACTAGGATGCTTGCTATGCTCGTAACTAATACCCGTCATGCTCGAGATTGCCCGACTACCACTGGAGCTCGAGACATAGTCCGGCATAGATATATCCTCCCAGGACTGCCTCGCGCCGCGGTGGCGCGCAGCTGGGTCAAGCATGTATGGGTCAATGAAAGGGTCGGAAAAAACAGTCTCCGGAGCAGCCCACCGAGGATCCCTATAGTTGCCCTGCCATTGCGGTACTGGTCCCTGGTAGTTCCTATTTCTCCAGACGTTCAAAGCGGATGGGTTACCAATTTGAGTGGTAACAGGTGCGGGAGGATGAATTTCATCAGGGCGAGTAGCTGGTGAATGAGCGTGCGTCTCTTCTGCCTCTTTAAGATCGTTCGCTCCGCTTCCTGCGTTGTATTTGAAAAGACGCGGTTCCTTGCTCCACATGGAAGTATTCGGCCAGGCGATACTAGAATACTCCAGAACATCTACCAATGGTAAGCTGGTATCTCCAAACTGCTGGTCCCATACACTTACTGAGAGGGGCGTGCTGAAATGCGAAAGCAATGATTTCTTTGACTCGCTCAAAGGGAGGGTTGCGGTGTGGGCGCGCAAACCCTTCCGCAATTACAACTCTGATTCTTCCATGGAGATCTCCTGCATCCCAGTGTCTCTGCTCAAGTATTTCTTGATGAAATGGCGGAAACCGCAAGGTGTCTTGATTGCCGTTTTTGTCGACGTCTAAAAGGTTCCATGGATGTCAGGCATAGTCCTCAAAACGGCAAGGCGAGTCGGCAAGTAGAACTCACGGGAACTCAAATCTGGGAAACCAACGTTAGCTCTCGAACACCAGGTGTCTATTTTCATCGCGAGTAGCCTACCAATGACGTGCGGCCAGTTGATCCGTGGGGAGAATACGCTCCCACTACAAGGTAACAACGGCGGCAACTTGTTAGATATGAGACTCGCGCTATCGGTGCCAGGGCCGACTTACGCCACGCAAAGCCCATCCACGAAGACTCTGACCTCAAATAACGAAGCATCATCCGGCTGCAGCAAGCTTTCCATCAAGCGGCTCACATGTGGTTGTTCCCAGCTGTGTATAGACACCCGAAAGGGACTGTCTGCAGTGAGACTTGGAATGAAGGTAGTGAGGACTGGCAAGTGTCCCAAATTGCCTTGCGGTTGATAGTAGGCAGCCGAGCCAAAAAAGGCAGGGTTGTGTAGGTAAGGGGAATCTGAGAGAACAACGTGGGATCGTCAGTATGGCTGGGATCGCGGAGGGTAGCGCCGGCACATGCCTCGATCACGGGTAACAAAACATTGCGTCTTGAATTCCTGTACAGGCACCTTGGACTTCGCCGGGAATAGAAGCACGTCCCAGTTCTCGTACCGCATCCTGACCGAGTCACGTAACGCTGCTGCTGGTTTGTTCGTAATAAGATGAGAAACGAGGAATCGGGAGTTTGGACTCGAATCCAAGTAGAAAATATCAGAGGTAACAACACGACCACATTTGCAAGTAGGGACAAGAAGGATGGATGATTTGAAGTGAGTAGTTGATGGAGGTGGCAGGTGAAGACGGCGACCTGGATGTATGCAGAGATGATGGGAGGCTCCTGCCACAGCAAGACCTGAAGCACTAGGGTAGTTGGAGGCGCCTTCCGGTCCCAGTACGCGATCTCTAGCTAACACAGTCAATGAATCGAGTAGAAGCAAATCAATTTCCGGATATATTGTGGCTTGGTGACGGAAGAACCCTATCTATGAACAGAACTCGGTTCCGACTGAGACGGAAGAATTCTGGTCCTTGCTGAAGATCTATACGCCCGGAAACTCGGTGCGTGACGCTCATGCTGACCTCGCAATCTCGACTCAAACACAAATGAAGGCGCCGGCGCTAAACAACGAAGGGAGAGCTCTGCATATCGAACAGGGGAATCATCCGTAAAGACACAAATATTAGGACGGTAGCCAAATTCCGAAGACGCAACAAAAACTCTCAGATAGACAGGGGAAGGGGGAGCTCATGCGGGCAAACTGCCCAGCAATTGCGTGCCGTCACACGTCCAGCAGAACATCGACTCCTTGAACCAAATCAGCACACAGAAGCCTTCAACCGGAACTCCGAAAGCAAATGAAGCAGAAAGTAACCCCGCCAAGCACAGCATTTACATGCGCAGAAAGACCATAGCGAGACGATCCATACGCAGTAGCGAGCATGGGCAGATCGCAGACGAGCCCCAAAGCAACAAATGCCACGTCAGAGAAGCAGAGAACTGACTGAGCGATTGACGGGAACAAGATGGTGTTGTACAGGCAGTCTAGGAACAAAATGCATCATTCAGCACCACGAAACTGCGAAAGAATTCAATTATTACCTTCCGAGACACCCGCAGAGCAAACTTTTTGGCAGATTGCCTCCCCATCAAGTACAGTAAAAATGAAGCGCATGGAATTGGTGACATACGAAAAATGAAGCTAAAATTCGAAGGTAGCGGAAGGGAACATGGAGGGGAAATTGGAAGGAGAAAGCGCAGCTAGAAGGAGATGATGAAAGATGAACCACAATAAGGCTCTTCTTTCGAATGAGAAGGAGCATGGAATGAATCGAAAACTGGCAGAAGTGCAATAAAGACTCAGGTATTGTAAGGATGGAAGCGCTTCACAGATGACGCAGATAAAAACAGGAGGTTGGGTCCATCGAGAACCATGAGGAAACTGTCCCAAAGTTGAAATTTATAAATGAAAGACCCATATTTTAAAGCAGAGCGAGCTCCTGTTGCTTCATCTCATCCGAAGAGACGCTGGAATTTACTGTAGATGTCCAATTAGCATATACTAGAGGCGATGAATGAAGTAACCGAGAATCAGTAAACACTCACCTTCATGGGTGCAAAACCGCCGTATTGATGTTGAGGAGGAAGGTACATAGGGGGAGGGGGAGGAGCGGGTCGGTAAGGGCTGCCAGCAGGGCCGGAGTTGTTCTGCGAGCGACCCCAGCTCAAACGCACACGAGAGTTACCGATGGGATAACCTTGCATCTGGTTGATGGCCATTTCAGCGGCGTGACGCTGAACGAATTGGACAAAGCCACATCCCTTTCCAGGGGGGATCTTGACGTAGGTTATCTCGCCGAATCCTTGGAAGAATGAACGAAGCTCATCTTCGGTAACATATCCGGAGAGACCACCAACGAAAACAGTCGTGTTGTTCGGGTCAGTGAACTGGTTCATGGGCTGGGGAGCACCATAGAAGCCCATTGGCGGAGCACCCATGGGAGGGTACATGCCAGCAGGACCGGGCATGCCCATACCGCCAGGAACGACGCCGGGGCCCTTGTTCTTAGGAGTGGCGGTGGAGATGCGCATTGGGCGGTTACCGCAGTAAACTCCTTGCATCTCGCTGAGCGCACGCTGCTGGTCGTTCTCATCAGAGAAACGGACGAATCCGTAGCCACGCGACATGCCACTAATGGGATCAGTCATGATCTTGGCAGACTTGCAAGACGGGAAGCGGCTCTGGAAGAGAGAAACGAGGACGTATTCGTTGACCTCGGGGCCCAGGTCACCGACGAAGATAGAGTACTCGGGACCACGGTCATCGCGGCTGCGGTCAGCAAGGCCGCCACCGGTAGCCCAGTTCAACTTGAAAAGACGGTTGGTGTTTGGCATCGGGGTGCCGTTTAGCGTCAAAGCCTTGCCCGCAGCGGCGGGAGTGGCGAAGTCAACGAAACAGTACCCGGCATTGCTCCTACTACCAACATTAGGATCATCGTCTCACTAATCTGATAATTTGCAATGTACTCACCCAGAGAACTTGTCGCGGATCATCTTCACATTGACCTGTTCACCCATCTGGAACCACAGGTTGCGGACGAAGTTCTCGTCGATCCAGGGCTCAAGCTCGCCCATCCTATAAGAAAATCAGATCAACACCGTACTAACTAATAGCAGAACATGCGTTACCCTGCGACAAAGGGTTTGAGACATACCAGAGAGTGGTCTTTCCATCGCTGCCCTGTTGAGCAACAGCAGGGGCACCCTCACCAGGGGCTGGACCTTGGAATGGAGCAGTTGAAGGGTCTGCAGGTCCGGTCATGGTAGTATCAGCGGGAGCTGGAGCACCGGAAGCAGCAGCGGCTGCGTCAGCCGCTGGGTGCTGGTTTTGGAAGGAGTCGAAGTTTTGGAAAGACATCTTGAATAGATTTCGTGGTAAAAATATGACCAATAGCGCTGACTGTTGAGTTGGTGTTAGCTACGTGTGTTATAGGCGCGTCTCAAAAACAATGATGGAAAGTTAAGCGTACCTTTCAAGCTTTAAATGAGAAGCAGAAATCCCAGAAAAACTTTTTTTAACGCGTAAATAGCCGGGAATTCGTTGAGGTCGTCAAGGCGCGTGTCGTACGATCGTTGAGCACTTGAGGGATTGAAAGTATTAAACTTCTGGGAAGCGATAGTCACAATTAGCATAACAAAGTCAACGTTGAGCGAATAAAAGATTTGAGGTAATCAGAGGCACTGGCTGGACTGAAACTGGATGAGGGAGATATCGAGCGTCATTAAGCATGAGCTGAACTTGAAGTGAGAGCTCGGTGACTGATAAAGCAATAGAGCGCGAAAGCTTGGAAGTCGAAGCTAGCGGGCGTCGTCTCCGAGCGAGTAGGATAATGAGTAAATATTATGCCGGAAAACGCGACCGCGAGGTGGCTCTCAGTCGGGGATCGGTACAATCGCGCAAACGGGCGTCACCAAATGGTTGCATTCGCCGTCAATGCTCTCGCACCCTTCCAACCATGGTTGTTTGCAAAAAAGCGATATTTCGATTGATCCACGATAACGAGCCACAAGCGATGAAGTCGCAGCTGCTGAAAATAGATAATGTAGGTTTGCAAGCCGAATTGCGACATCAGGTGAAGCGCGGTAGTCCGATGTCCGCCTACCAGCACTGGGTAGTGCTGCAAGATCAATGACACCGATCATGCTTCGATGACGATCGAAGGGCAATTGAGCCATTGCTTCCGACGAGTTGTTTACTCGTATTGAGATAGAGATCGGCCAATTGCACTGTCACATCCGTGAATGTCCAACCTGAGCGAACAGACTGCGTTGAGCGCATCCAAGATGAGGGTCGGCTATCCGCGATACGGCACCAGAATTCTCCCGCAAGAAACAATAAACGAGAGGTAATGGGGAAACCCGGTCCAGCCCAGTCCAGCAGAGGGGGAGGAAATCGAAAAGTCTTACCAGACAATATAATCAGATGGAGAGACCTCGAGAAATGACTATCGCAGGAAGATCAAAAGAGATGCGATGGATGAGTTGCTCAGGCGCAGCACGGCAATTTGTGAACAGAGCGTAAGATAGCAGGATAACTCCCAGAAGGCGGAGAAATAGAAAATAGAGGAAGAGAAAAGGCAGAAAAAAGACACAAAGCAGAGTTACAGAACTGATCCGCAAACCGACTCCGTGATTTCCGACAAGAACAAGAAACAGAAGCGAGGAGGAAGGAAGAGGAGGGGTAAGAGGATGAAGATGATTCTTCTGATGGAGGGGAGAAAGGGAAAGAAAGAAGAAGCGAACGAGGGAAAGGAAGAACGATAGACTGGAGACTGGAGAATGGAGACTTTGGCTAGGGCAGACCAGAAAAAGACGGGAACTCCAGCAAAAGAGCCTGAGGATCGGTAACAAAAGACGGACAAACGAGATCGCAGCAGGCCCAAATTCCTCGAAAATTATTATACACACGCACAAGCACAGAGTGCTGTCCTGTCTGTGAGGAGACGAGGGGCGACGCTGCCTGGTGGGACGAAGAATTTTCCTGCCGGATTCCAGCATCTATATCATCATCATGCTATATTGGATCGACGGTTGTCCGCTCCTCCGCTCTACAGACTGGCGTTAAGATACAGAGTACACCGTACGAGGCATCGCATTCGACTGCAACAGCAATACCCATGAACGGCCTTGAGGCTTGAGTTTGCTATTCTTGTTCGGCGAAGACGCTTGGGACAGGTACGGTATGGTATATACCGCCTAGATACAGCCATACTGAAGAGCAGCCAACCATCGCAAACCAGATGACCACCACAACCTGCGGGTTTGCATCCTGACATGATCTTATTTCAATTGCACGCGCTAACTTCATCATGTTGCGCCTGGGGTGTGAGGTGCCTGATATTTCGTCCAGTGCCTGGCTAAGATCGGCCCAGGAGTCTGGATCTGAACGCTCTGTCTGCGGATACTACTACTGGTAACTACGGAGACGCTACTAGAGTATGCGAGCCTCCGTGAGTCGTGACCTGTCGATGTATTCGATCTTACCGACGATGTCTTCACCTTCATGGACCCGGATACAAACCGCGGAGCAGTCGAGCATATTGAAGATGGGCGGACTTCCGAGCGAGTCCCCGGACATGCAGGAAAGAATCTGCAAGGATCGGGCTTGAGGCACATGCGTTCTTGTGGTGGTGAAGCGAGGACTTTTTTTTTTCAAAGTCCCATCTCGCACTGTGACTCGTCGAGTCTCATCCGTGTGCCATGGGCCCTATCGTCATGGCGTCTCCGCCAGGCTCTGGACGGCGGTGGACGCTCTCAGTTAATTCGTAGATTGGTGCCCGCTTGCAGTGGCGCCAACGCTGATGGTTCCTTGGATTCAAGAATCCATGATCCTTCAAGATCCAAGACACAAGAGCTTGCTTATCGAGCAAGCAGCAGGCTGAGCCTGAAGCGACGGCAGAAAGACTCGAGGGAATCTCAAAGAAGGCTGAACGGTAGGGGAAGCGCCCCCACCATAAGCGCCCAAACCTTGGTTCGTGGAGCTGGTCGTGTGTGCCCTTGGTGGTGCTTGTGCGTGCATACAGCCGAGGCCCTGCACTCCGTACGGCAGATCCCTCTACAACCGTCGGGCCAGCAATCATCCTGCATATTACCTTCAAATAACATGGCCTGACGGTTTGCTGCAATGGTTGTGGCTCGCAAGTCGGCACTTTACGCGGTGAATCGGCGATGGGAGCTCCTTGCTCACATAGATCCTTGCAGACGGTCAGCCTAGTGTATTTACATCTCGTTACCATACCTGTAGAACAGTGAACTCAGCTCACCACAAAAGCAACGGAAGCTGCTTGCGTGAAGCTGGGGCTGGTGAGGTGATGGGCCAAGCTCCACTATCAGAAGTGCAACCATGGCTTGTCTCCCTGGACCGCCTTTGACATTCCTAATTGGTTGGGCCAAAAGACGATAGATTTCTGGATTCTTGACGTATCTTCCAAGGCTTGCTTTGACTGTGACGAGATACGGCACATCCATCAGGTTACCTCGAGTCCTTGATCTCTTCCTCGCCCGTTTGAATGCTGCCTTGTTTCCGTCAGACCAACGCAGGTCCGAGCTCCAGGTTTCCACCGATGGAGAGACGGGAACGGACTCGACGGGGAGCCTTACAAAACGGGGGCACCAAGCCACAAACCTGGCAGCCTCACAGCGCTAGTCCTGCTCGGGCTAAATTGCTAAACCGTGGGCGCGTTCGCGACGTGGGCGCAGTGTGACAGTAGTCAACACTGGCTGACGTCGAGCAAGGGCTCCTTCGTCTGACGATGAAAAAGAGCTCTCGGCCGTGGTTCCCTGGGCCCCTTCTGAGCATACCTTGCTTGTCCCGGACTCCAAATACGACCCCATGGCGACGCAATTGAACGAACTGCAACTACATATGCACGCTGTGCCTAGCTCGGCCCAACGTGACCAGCCTCTCTGTCTGTGCGACTCAATCTGGAGAGGATCACCAGCTCTAGTCGCACGCTGCGAGTCACAAGCTGCATCAAGGGTCAAACCAACCCTACGGGGTTACCACTGGGAGCTTCCAGCTGAGCTCAGCTTACCCTCTAGCCTCCTGCAAGCTGTCCCTTACAGAAACCCTGGCAACTTCTCCAATTAGCCCAGCTCTCCCTGTTCCAACCTCAGGGTATCATGCGCGTCTCAAGGGCGTTTGCTTGAACTCGACCTGCCTCTTTCAATCGTGTCCTCTTTGCCCCATGTGCCATTTTCAGACCAAATATACCTTACTTGCCTGGACATGGCGAAGCGAAGAATCGCGAACCACGGATTAAATATGGATGCCCGGGCGTGCGCGCGGCCATGCTCCTTCTTAAGGAGGTAATTCCCTCTACAAATTTTCAGTTTGGGCAACGGACGACAAATATGCTCAAGCTCATCCATGGTTTGTGCCCAGGTGGCTCATGGTACACATAGGTAAACCCCAGTAATTGCATCAGAGCACCCTCAAGCTAGGTACTAGGGTACCACTACTGCCACTCGGGAGTCGGGACGCCCGGCACAGCAAAGCCCACCTCAACCGTGGCACCGTGGAGCGAACTCGTGGACTATGGTTCGTAGGCCTTGGAGCTGGAGCATGGCCGAGACTTTTCCGCGTAGGCGTCTCGTAGCATACCTCGTCGCTATATATTTGTAGATGGAGTACATAGAACCATATCCATGAAACAAAGTACGGACTCACGGACTCGATGAAATCTTGTTCTCCCCCTCATCACCACCCGCCATATCTTCATCGCAAAACGCGACCTCAGTTCCCAACTCATCACCCAGCAACTGAATTGTCTTCTCGTAAACCCTGGCCATTTCCATCTCTAACATCCCAGGCCCCTCACCCTCCATGTCCATATCCATGCCCGTGTCATCTCCACTATCGCCCTCACCATCATCAAAACCATCGTCTCCGACGTCAGGATCCCTATCGTCCCCCTTCTCAACAACAAGTACTCTTGCCGTCTCCGCAATACTCTTGATCCGCACCTTCTCCGTCATAGAAACGACATTCCGTCTTCCCTCGAACCCAGAAAGCGGCTGGCCGGTCTCGGTGTCTTCGCCAAGTATAAGCGACGCAAAGAACGAGTCTAGTTTGCGGAGCAACCGGAATGTCGCTTTCCCCGCGAAGGGGTAGTCCGGGAGGTAGGTGTTCACAAGGACGGAGAGCGAAATGAGGTATGGGATTTGGAGGGACGCTACATGTAACAGCAATATTTAGTACTGCTCATAAGGTAGCAGGGGCGGTAAGGGAAGGGGAGCATACGAGTTCCGCTGACCCAAAGCACATCAACAATGCCCTCGATATCTTTCACGACCTCCTTGAAATTTTCATAGCCGCGCTCTTTATCCCCCTCCGCGTGCTGCCCGTTACCGACAGATGTGGGCCCCGTACCGTTCTGCTGTCCCTGTTGCTCAAAAACACTACTGAACTTCTTCGCATGCCGCCGATTGATCGCCAATATCGTCTTGTCAACGTGGTTTATCACCGTGACCTCCTTCGTAGACCCTGGGCGGATCGGATGCGTTCTCTGCTTTGGTAGGACTGACGGTGTCACGGTAGATGTTGAAAATGCTGGAGACAAGGCTGATGGTGGCATGAATCCGCCGCCGGGGCTTGTGCTGCTGGCTGTTGTCATTGCTGGGGTTGAGGTTTGCAGTGGGGTTTTGCGGGTAATGGTGTTTAAGTAGATTTGTCGCTCAAGACAATTGCGACTGCGCTTGCAATGGAGTTCGGAAATCCCCGTGGCGGGGTTAGTTTGTATTCAGTGCTGCATGTGATTCGATACGAAACTGAGGCGGCGGGCTTGTTATCTAGACGCCCAATATAAGAGCAGAACTAGTAGAGTATCTTGGCCGCGGGGTTCTGGCTGCAGGCACTGATAAATATCTGTATCAGCGTATGTCTTTGAGCTGTTCAAGATTCGGGCGAGGATGTCATGCCAAGATCTGATTTGGTCCGTGCGTAGCAGCCAATGGAAACATGAAGATCATACTCCGTACATTGGGATGAATCGTTAGAGGCCGATAGGGACAGCATTTTCGTGTGTTCAAGGGGATGGGTTTGATGAGCATTCCAATGTCAATGGGTATTGTCTATTCGTAAATATGATACATTAGGAAAAGACGTTGTCATAGTCCGATGCGGCTGATAGCAAACCTGTAGAGTTTGACAGTCAGCAGTTGTAGCTTGATATCATGAATCCATAAGGTGTGCAAGGATGGTTCTTCAGAAAAGTGAGAAGATCATGGTAATGCTGGTGTTTGAAGGCAGTGCATGACATCGACAAAAGGAGTCTTGCTACTCTGGCCCCAGCGTGTTCATCATGGAAACGGACGGATGGATAAGGGAGGGAAAGTATATGGAAACCTACCATTTCCTGACCAAGCATAGCCTAGACCGCTCGGATCCCATGCACTAACCTGGTGATAATGACAACGATGCGAAGAAACTTTTGTGCCCTCCAAACGCCATGCTAAACCATACAGAAGCAGCCAATCGAGCGAACCCCATTATTCAGGCTAGAGACGGTCAGTATATCGATCCAGATCATGCCAGAAAAGATAGAGGCTCACCCGAATTTTTCCCTTGCGCATCTTGAGCTCCTCTAGCCTCTTCTTGTCCTCATCAAACTTCTTCAGCAAGTCAATCTGTCTTTCCTTCCTCTTCTCTCTAGACTGGAATCGGTAGAAGTCGCCAAATCCTTCCGCCTTCTTCTTCTGCTTCTCAATCAATCGCTTCGCCTCCTCCTCGCCAGCCGCAGAAGTAAGTCTCGGCCCACTCGTAACAGTGACAAATCCATCATCGTCCGGCTCAGCGACCCGCCGCGTAGCCTCTCTCTTCCTAGCTTCCGCAACCTCCGCAAACACATCCATGTACTCGTTCACTGAACGCAGGAGCTCCGCACGAGGGGGGTAGCACGCCTGCTGATGGGAGATGTAGCGCTGAAGCCCTAACGGGGGGGTTCGATCCTCGATGCCCTCGCCCCAAGTAATGATGGAAGACTTCCGTCCTGCCTTCTTCGCAGCCTTCAGACTAGCCTCCATGCTTGCCTTGTCAATGAAAACGACAACCGCATGTGATCCGCTTCGCTGTAGCTGGCGGTCCCACGTCGACGGGAGCGAGACGTCTTCCAGTCGGTCCTCAAGCTCACCCGCCGTCACGCGCTTGCGTTTTTTGCTCTTAGCGACATTTGTGCCCTGAACAAGGGCCATCTGTGCGGCGCCATTCTTCTTTCCTGTGCGTGCTGCCTCGAACTCGACGCGCTCAACGCGCCCACCGGAGAGTTGAGTGCCGAATAGGTGACGGAGATGTGTCTCCGTTGTGTCGATGGGGATGTTGACGAGGAAAAGCGATCGAGGGGTATCAACATCAGGGATGCGCGGTTCATGTGGGCGGAGGTAGAGGTAGTGCGTTGCTGGTGTTGAAAAGGCAGATGTGCTTTGGAGATTGAGAGGCAGTACCGTGTAACCTGCAATTTCGATGTCTTTTTTCATATTGCTCACTTTCGAGATTTATTATTCTGCTGGAGTCGAAGTTGCTGCGATAAAAATCCAAGAATTTTGTCCGCGGAGGTTTAGCGGGAATTTTACTGGGCGGAGCACTGACTGGTTCAGACTGTGCACAATTCGCATTAATATTCCTTTGTCATAAGCCTGCCATCAACTCGCCGTCTCAACAAAATATTTACTCCGACAATGTCACAATGAACAAGTATTCTCGGCGTCTCCAGCCGGCTCCATGGTAACGCCTTATTCTTAGATCCTACACCTTATCTGGATCATTGATTCCGCCGTTGGTGATAACATAGGTCGCTTCGCGCTCGGGACAATCTAAAGTATATATTTAGCGAGTCAAGCACCTACTCCGATAATGAACTAACCGGGAGAATCTTGAATCTTTGCTACACGCTCCTCACCACGCCCTTTGCGAAGGAGAACTCTAGTTGTGGAAGCATGAGCAAGAACATGCCCACCAACAGGCTTGCGACCATCGGCTCCAGCGAATAATGCACTTGCGCCAGGATCACTCTGGACCTGATTTGTCTTGACAGCATTGTGAGTCCTCATCCCGGAATCAGCGATAGCATACTCACCATCAAGACACAAACGTTGAACTCTGACCGGACTGGGTTAGCCGCGTGCTGTGGCATGGAGTGAATTACATACCCTCAGCCATATGAGCAAGCTTCATGAGAAATTGATTAAGCTTCTGCTGACGATCCGCTAGCTCTCCACGTCCACAGAAGTCAACCCTAAAGCAGTTCATGATGCTGTCAATGATCAACAGTCTATACTCCCCCCCAACGAACTCTTTACTAAGAGTGTTGAGCAGTTCAAGCTGATGCTCGCTGTTCAAAGCACGGGCGTAGGCAATATTCTCTTTAGCAGAGTCAGGATCAACCCCGAACCGTTCTGCAATCTGCCCAATGCGCTCAGGACGAAATGTGCCTTCTGTGTCAATGTAGGCTACCTTGCCCTCCGCCCCACCCATGTCTTTGGGGAGCTGTGCGATAACAGACATGGTATGGGATAACTGGGTCTTGCCGCAGCGGAATTCGCCGAACACCTCGCTGATGCTCATGCTCTGAAAGCCACTACAGTACTGTCAATAGCGTACACTTCCATATGTGGGGAGTAGTTACCCCCCGAGAATCGAGTCAAATTGCTTGCTACCAGTCGAAATATGGACCACCCTTTTCCGCTGATGGCTAAGCTCCATTGCCGTGATGAAACCAGAAGCGGAAGGCTTGCATAAATCAGCATGGATAGAAATCAGAGGCCATACTGCACTCACCAGACACTTGTTGATAGCCTCTTTGATCTTTTCGACCTTAATCTCGCTGAAGCCCTTTATTTTCAACAGAGTCTTCCTTGTCGCCCCATGTATTGACTGGACATTATATGTAAGCCTCTAAACAATTGTGCAGACACATAGGAAGCTGTACAGCAATGGTAAAGAAGCCATTTGCCTTGAGCTTTGTGATATCCGCAGCGCCAATACCTTGTACAAGGTCAACGTGAGAAGCCGAAACAACTTGGACAACTACCATGAGCTTGAATGCAATCAATGTCAACGATGTAGTCCTGCCGTGAGTAAAACAATCATTAGCAAACTGTTTTTAAGTAGACTGAGCTAGGGCGCTAAAGGAATGGGAACTCACGTCATCGCCGAATTCGTCGCTGGCTTCCGATGCGGGCATTGTGAAGAGACGATGAGACTTCCCAGATAGACGGTAGATGGGTGGATGCGTGGTTGTATGGACGTTGATTATGTTTGGGTGCTATCAGCGAGCTGGGAAGGAAGACTGGCCAAGAGGCCGGGGAAGAGGGGATGAATGATGGGAGATGGTAGGGGGATGGACCGCGACTGGTATAATGAGCTCATAACCTAGGACTTGAGAGACCCTACAGACCTTCCTAGGCGTGGGCGCCCACGAGGCACATGGTATCTTGTTCTTTACGAAATGAGCCTTGTTGAATCCCGACGAGTGTTGACTGACACCAGGCAGGATATAGAATTTGGGCCATGAACTGGGAGTAAGAGTTGAATATTGCTTTTCTTCCTTTTTTATCACTTCACTCTCGACGAGTATAGGATCTCACGCACAGTGAGTGAGTAGGTAATCACGGCACTAGACACCTTTCAATGTCCACTGACGACCTTCAGCACAACTCGGACGATCCTATCCGTCCTGGTCTCGAAGCCAGAAAATTCCACTGCATACCAACACATGCTCCGGCTTGCTCTCGATTAACCCCTCGCCTCGCCTCCTGTCCTTGCCATACATAGTTTAAATGAGAAAGATATCCGAGGAGTACATTAGACGCCAATCATAAAGACCCTTAATCGTGCATAGGATCCAAGCAGTAAGGGAACCTAGTCTTCGTGAAACTTTTGTCCGCCGTATACATAAGAGGAATAAGGAAAAGGACACGGCCGAGAATAGAACATGACGGCGTAATATATGCAAAAAAAAACACAGGAATGAATCCAACCTAACGGGATAGGTAGGTAAGCCCAACATAAAAGCAAAATGGGGAAAAATGGCTATACGTCAGTACAATTGCCTTGAGAATGCCGTCTTTCTTTCTACGCGACGGCGGTGGTAGGAGCCGCAGCCGCAACAGGGGCAGCATCAGTCTCAACGGCAGTGGCAACCACAGGGACGGTGGCGGCAGGAATGGCCGAGTCGACGGCAGTCTCATTGCTGGGGCAGTCGCGGGAAATATGACCGGCCTGAGAGCACTTGTAACAGACTTTGCCAGCGGAGCTCAAGGGGCCACCGTTGGGAGCGGTGCAGTCACGGGAGATGTGACCCTAAGAAAGAGGTGAGCCTTACCGAGTCTAAACAAGCATATGAAGGTTGCACTTACAAGCTTTCCGCAGGCGTAGCACTTCATAGCTTGAGCCTGGCAATCACGGGCAAAGTGATTAGGGCCACCGCACTTGTAACAAGTGGCAGCGCGAGGGTAGCCGCTATATCCACCACGGAATCCGCCATTGAAACCGCCACGGGGCGCACCGGTGCCTCGGGGCGCACCGGATGCAGGAGCCGGGCAGTTACGCTAAGAAACCACAGTTAGTATGATTCTCGGATGCAGGGACACGATGTCAGACGTACAGCAAGGTGGCCGGGCTGGCTGCAGTTGTAGCAACGACCGTTGGCGCCGTTGAGGCGCAACGTGGGACAATCTGCTTGAACGTGGCCTAGACCTTGGCAGTTGTAGCATTGCTTGGCTGGAAGTTTATGAATATCAGCATCCCCGTGTCTTCACTCGACATGATCCGCAATTCTTACTTTCGGTTGTACGAGGGCGCGGGCAGCTGCTGGACTCGTGTCCTGAGGATGAATTAAAATTTTGATCCGTGCAATGTCACACACCACATCTGAGACCTACCGGGCTGCTTGCCTATTTTATCCCAAAAGAATCAGCGCGAGGGAACCAGGGTACAAATGTCAGGGAATAGGTTTCACTCACAGTTGTAGCAAAGACGCTCAGACGAAGAGCAGACCTCTTGACCAGTTTGTTAGCACATTCCGCTTCTCACCCCAGTAACCATTCCCCGCAACTAACCAGCGTAGTGGCCAATGTTGCCACACTTGTAGCAGGCACGTCGAGAGAGCATCATCTTCTCTGTATATACCGAACTATAAGTCGCTAGGATGGATTTCCAGTCAGCAATGCTGGGCCAACTCATGCGCTCTGTAGTAGGGCTGGTATGCGGATCGAAAAGGCATCATTGGTGTCATTGGAGCGCAAGAATACGAGGTAAAGGCGGTAGAGCTTCAGCGTTCATAGTATGAGACATTATTTTCGACGGAGATCGACTGTCCCTTTGAGGCAGAAAAACGTAGCTCATGATGATTGTGAAGCTTAAACCGCGGGGAGTCGACGCGCAAAACATTCGCAGATGAAGACCGTGATAGATACGACGGGGGAGAGGGGGGCCATGAGGGGTGCCGGCAGCTCACTCACCCTTCCTAAACCGCAAACTTCAAAGACTCCTTGTCGATGGCGCTGGATTGATCGTCAGCCTGAGAACCCTTGGAGGAGGAGCACTCTCCAACAGCCCACTCTCAAGACTCGAAAAAAACAGTGGGCTGACAAAGACGAGAGCTCTGCTCTCAGCGACACAAAGGAAACAACTCACATTCCACAACACTCCAACACTCCAAAAAAGAGAAGACAATGTATCGAATTGCACAAGGATAGCAGATAAGTCTGAGATTCTTATTTGGTATAAGTGACCAAGAGCCAACAGCCAAGAGACATGAAAAAGTAAAGCGGACTGAGGAAAAACTTTAGCTCCCGGGCTTTCCCGCATTGCGTAAGGTCAAGCTCCCCAGATTCTAGCACTGTGCCCTTACAGTTGCCAATGAACAGGCAGAGATGTGCTTTCAAGAAAATAGGCCTTAATACAAAAAATTTCCGGCGTGCTCACTGATAAATGATATGTGGGAACTTGTTTCATATTCAGTCAAGGTATAAACAGCTGTAAAACGGATATCATTTAGTTGTATCTACTCCTCCCGCTCAATGACAGCAGGTGCCTTGATTTCACGGCCTTTGAGGAACTCAAGCCCTTCTCCACCCTGTAAGAAGAAAGTCAGTTGAGCACAGTTAGCGAGAGTCGGATATACTAGTGTACTTACATAGCTGATTAAGGGAGATACTTCTACGCCCACGGCATCTTCCTCGGTGACAACAACCCCACCAGCGCTATCAATCCATCGCTGACCCTGATTCATGATGTCTCGCTTGCTGGTGTCTGGGTCATCCTCTCCGGTGCCTCGAGCGTTCTTTAGAGGCGAGAACTCGTCCTCACGGCGCACTTCAATGCTGGCAAACTTCTCGAGAGAAAGCATGGGGAAGACATCGAAGATAAACTGTTCCAGCTTGATACCGTTCGGTTTATCGGGCTTGACGACCTCGCCGCTTTCAATGTCAACACCGGGGATCTTCTTCCGAGCGATATGGTGAGGCATCTTGTGGACCCAGGTCTCGATGGAGCTGAAGAAGTCGAAGGAGTAGTAGTGGTTGACAATGTTGGCGGCACGAAATTTTAGCAGGCTAGGGTTCTTAGGGTCCTTCGCCTCTGCCGTCTCCTTGTCAATCTCCGAATATTCAACCACGTCTGGTTTGCCATTCTTTTGCAGGATGAGGCCCACCGACTCCGTGGCGTTGCGTTTCCGCACCACCTTTGTTGCAAGGTCAACCTTCTTTGAGGCAGCAAAACCGATGAAAACAGGATCCGCGACCTTGACCAAGCAATTGTCAACACAATAGGCGTGGATGTGCTTGATTCCACGCTTCCGCATGTCTTCCCTGACACCAGCAGTAAGCAAAGCTTGGTAAATTCCTCCATTACCGTCGGGAGCAACGGCCACCTGGGAACGTGAGTTTGAGACGTTGCCTGACTACGTTTACGGAGCAGGAAGATTATTCGTACCTTGGACTTGCTCTCCAGCAAAATTTTACCATCATTTGAGATGCAAGGCAAAACGCCCTGCTCGAAGATGAAGACGTTGGACTTGTTTAGCCCAAAGTAGCTGTGTTCTTCGAAAAACTCCTCTGTGGGCTTGCGCGTCGGCCCGCTTGTCATCACATACCAAGGGATTACAGCATCCTTGCCTGACGTCTTCTTCGCGAGAACCTGAAGTCTCCCGATGCGCTCGGCTTGAATCTGGAATAGAGACTTGTGGCTGGGGAGACCAATGTCAAAACAGCCCTTTGGTTGCGAGCTTCCCAATCGAGTCCCCTGCCCGCCTGCAAGCAGAACGACGGCAACCTGATTT
>RHLP01000779.1:0-15163 GCA_003719405.1 Aspergillus incahuasiensis
GGTGGGCGGAGTTGTGGCAGGGGGTGGGGTCTATTGACTTGAAGCTGCAACAATTGATTAGCGAGTGCATTCGCATCCGTGTGATTTTCAGGTCCAGCTTACTCCTTGCCAAGGAAGTCTCTGAAGTATGCAACAGTGTTCTCGGAGTTGCGGATAAGCTGGGCCTTCGCCTGGGTACCGTGATATTGCTCTCCACCGATGTATGAGAGGATGGAAGGAATCTGTCGGTCTAGACAACAGTCAGTCTTGGTTGTTCTCGACAATGCGCGCAGCAACGTAGGATTATGCAGATTGAAGTATACGGACCTCCTTCCTCGTTGGCAATAACTTCAGCCTTGCCTTCCTATATACCATTTGAAGTTAGAAATTTCCATCCCAATGGCAACTGGGCGCCAGGATAGCGGGTCTGCATACAGGGTTGATACGGGCAATGGAGCTGGAAGTGTTGCCGAAGGAGATACCGATAGCGAATCGCTCGCCGGCGCCGTTTGTTGCGTCGCTCATCTTGAGATATGTGGAAGAATATGAGGTGCGAAGAGGGAGGTATAGAGGAGGAAAAGCGATTGTAGAGTGGAGGGGAAGAACAAGGACGATTCTAGTCAAGCCAATCTTTAGGCGGAAAAAAAGTTTTGTTCGGCGGAAGGCGAGTCTTTGTGGCTGGTGCTTATCGATAGCAAGCAGCTGTGGCGGTGCCAGGCACAGATTTCATCCGAGCAGAGTACCATGCGATCCGACCAGTCTATGTCTATTGATGCTATCTAATATCTGATAACTTGTACACAATCACGCAGTTTCTATGATTGCGACGACAATCTACCCAGCTCGTTCCCTGCTTTCCAGGGAAGACTTCACGTAGTCACGTGATACGCGATAAGCATCATTTCTTTTTCAAAGACCTTCTGCTTCGTCCTCAGTCGTTCAATCCAACCATTGTCCACAGACCACAAGAATAATAATGTCGTCGCCATTAATACTCCTTCCGGGCGATGAGGTGCCATCAGAATACCTCCCCAACAGCTCAGCGCCGCTGCGCCTAGGCCCGGGCCTGCGTCTCCTCTCACAACCACCAGCGACCAAGCCCTCAAAACACGTCCTGACAGCTACACAAGCCGGAATTTTGTCTACAGACAACAAGCGCAACGCCGTGTCAATCCTCTCTACTTCAAACCGCCGCTACGTGCCAACATCCAACGATCTCGTCATCGCGCAAGTGCACCACTCGAGCGCCGACTACTTCCACTGCATGATCACACCACAGTCCCCGCACGCCCTCCTCGGACAACTATCCTTCGAGGGCGCGACGAAGAAAACGCGGCCGCAGCTGAAAGGCGGAGATCTGGTGTACGCGCGCGTGCTCTCGACGGGTCTGGGGCCGGGCGCTGAGATCGAGCTGACGTGTGTCAACCCTGCGACTGGGAAAGCGGAGCCGGGGGGTCTGGGGCCGCTGAACGGGGGTATGGTGTTTGATATCTCGACTGGAATGGCGGCGAGGTTGCTTCGGGCGAGCTCTGCTTCGTCGGAGCAGCAGGAGGGTGTGGCGGGGCTGGTTGTGTTGGATGAGCTGGGCAAGAAGCTGGAGAAGGCGGGCGGGTTTGAGATTGCGGTTGGGAGGAATGGAAAGGTGTGGGTTGATTGCTCGAACAGTGAGGATGATGCGGTTAGAGCTACCGTGGCGATTGGGCGGTGCATCACGACGATTGATGAGCATAACCTCAATCCCACCGATCAACGGAAGTTGGTGACGAGGATATTACGGGAGATGAAAATAGAGTCATGATAATCAATGATAATGGTTTCCTTTCAGAGTACTAATTGTGGTAAAAGCATTTGATTCCGACTGAACGTGGGACAAATTGCACAAGATATATAACGTCTGATTTGGGTCTCAGACGACCTTTTAGTTGACTGGTGGCGGAATATAAAGTGCAAATGAGATATAATAAGTTAACTATGATAAGACGCAGATGGTATATTGAATCGCTAGTCCTGACTATACTGCAGGATATGGCATACTTCCAAACCACGCTCCAATGAATGGGAAAGCCGTACAATTTGACCCGTCCGGTCTAAATCAAGGCGACCAGAATTAAGGATGAGATATGACCGAAAGCTATAATAACAAACATAAATGGTATCTTAAATAATCAGATCAACACGCATACACTTCAGTTCAGTCTGAGTCGGAGCTAGAACCGGGATCAGAATCGCTGCTCGAGTCGCTGTCTCCAGCGCCAGTTGCATCGTTCTCTTGCTTCAAGGGGAGACCTTCGCCATCGGACTCTGGTTCCTCTTTGACAATTGGCACTTTGACATTTTGTTCATCCTCCGAATCGTCGCTCGAGTCGGTAGAGTCAGAGTCTTCAGAGACTTCAGAGTCTGTTGACGAACTAGACTGCTTGATGGCAGTCATTGCTTCGGTCGTGTGCTGGCTAGGCGAGTTTCTGATCGCTACTTTTTGATCATGATCGGACTCGGACTCGGACTCGGGTTCGGAATCTGATTCAGACTCACTACTTCTGTTTCTTTTCTTGATCGCAATGGATTTGCCCTTGTCGTTCGACGTAGACTCGTCATCGCTGTCGCTGTCACTCTCGCTTTCACTATCACTCTCATGAGATGCAACAGCGGATGGGGTGAGACTGGGCTCCCTTTTCACCTTCACGCGTTTGTCGTCAGGTGTTCTAGACCTCCTCACCGAGCCCTCCGCACGCTTTCGCTTAGAGGACTCTGGCGGCGTTGGCTTTGCGGATGAGGAATCGGGAGTTTCGTCTCCTTCGCCCTCATTCCCACTCTCTTCTTCAGAAGAAGTATCATTAGAGTCGTCAGAGCTGGTGTCTTCAGAAGCCTCCGGCTTTAGCGCCTCATTGACACCTGATTTGAGTCCCTTGGCTCCGTTCGACTCAGCGTCCAAATCGGAGTCCGAGCTAGTATCGGTATCGGAATCGGTGGGCGGGGTGGCCTTAATACTCTTCTGTGAGCGGCGCTTCTTGTTCTGGTCCTTTTGTTCGGCGCGCTGCGAGCTAGAGCCTGTTTCTTGCCCTCTGTCCAAAGTCGAGGTATCAGGTTTGGTGTTGGATTTGGACCCTGATACGGGCTCTAATTCATCATCACTTGAATCAACCCATTTGGAGCTCTTGCGCTTTTTGGATTCCCCTCTCGTCGAGGGTGTCACACTGCGTACCCGAGAAGTGGCCCGAGAATTTGCTTGAGACACTGGCGCACTTGAGAGAAGCTTGTACCTGCGCCACTTGTCGGCGCATTGTTGTCGCGACCGAACATGCTTCATGCTCTCACTGATGTGGCTCCATGAGATCAACGACTCGTCTAGCTCGAAGATATTTTCACCTACGTCGCACCCTTCGGCCTTTAGTTTTGCCCACGCAGCGTGCAAAGCATCCTTCAGTTGGCGCGTTTCCTCGTCAGACCATGGCCCCATCTTCATCGTTGCCCGGTGCTCAAGGCGATTCTTCCACCTTTGGGTAACGTCATCAGAACTCCGGCCTAGCATCTCTGCGATCTGAGCGAACTTGGGTCCATGCTGTTGATAAAGCACAACAAGCTCGTCTTCTTGCTCTTCCGTCCACTCGTGCGGTTTTTGACCAGAAGCTTGGAAGTGACGCTTCATGAACCTGTATACCGATCTTCGATCGCGGTCCGGCAAGACGTTATGGACATCGCTCCAAAAGCGTCGTTTGGAAATCCCATTCGGGGCAGGGAATTTTCCTTCGCCTTTCCCGTGTTGCACCATAAGATCGAAGATTGCCGTAGAACACCCATTTGAATTGCAGAATATGACCTTGTAGTCTTCCAAGGCCTCAACTTCCTGTGGCAGGAACGCTCCGGTAGTGCCTTTCGCGTTGATGGTGCCATTTGACCGGTTTAGCCGCCCCTTTGCCTGGGAGCTGGCTTGGCTAAATGCAGGCGACGGTGACATCAGATGATTCCTGCTCGCAACCGTTGACGCTAGGGTTTTTAATGGGATTGTGTGCGCACCGGAAGCCCCGAGCTGCGCCCTAGGCTTATTCTGCGAGCTTGAGGGCCTCGGTCCATCCGCGCGGTCCGCTGTGGAAGTACTACCATTCGATAGGCCGTCGATCAACCTTTTCCGCTTCGCTGAGCCGGGGCTGTTTTCGAGGGCCGTGGGTGGGGGGTTGACACCGCTCTGGGAGGATTTCCGCTTCCGCTTGACAGCCGATTGATTATTGTGGTTCAATATATTATTGGGATGATCGGCACTGCTTAGAGCTGATAAGGACGGGGTGCTGCTTTGGGAGGACTTTCGTTTCCGCTTCACGGCCGATTCATTCTCTTTTTGTGATGGAGATTTGGTTTTTCTGGCAGCGGTCAAAAGGTTTGAGGGTCCAGGCGCAATTTGCGCATCTGAGTCGTCTGCTATAAGAAAGGGCGTTATTGTTAGTGACTATAATCAAAATTGGCTGCAGTCGCGAGGGGTCAGTCGCGAATTGTGTAACTTACGGAAACCTCCATCTGGCGCGAAGTCAGCGGGTTGCGACGAGCCTTGGCCCATTGCAAGAACTCTGATGTCTGTATTTGATGGCGAATATGAGTCGGATGCTGCGGCGTTGTTGAGTGGTTGTGAAGACGGACGTGGTCAAAAAAGTTGAGGGAAAAATGTCGCGGCGCGGGGGAGCTTTCCGCGCTATTACTCCGCGCTATTACTCCGCGCTGTGACTCTTGCACAATGTACTTGTTGCACTCAATATCACACGGCGATCGGAGTACAAGAAATGACAATAAATGAAAACATGGTCAGATGATCTTGCGCCACCTTTAGGCAACATTGGCTTGATCAAATGCACTTCAATTCGAACTCCGACACAGGCTGCTATCTCGTGATCATAGCTACCCACTGCCACTGGCACATTTCATCACCTACTCCATCATTCAATGAACATATCAGAGAACAGTCAGTAGCTCGTACATGTCATTAAACCCTTCGAAGTCACCAACGCAGGTTTGCTCATAAAGCTTAACCCACCTACTCTGTATCAGTCTAGCCAGGAGGACCTAGCACAGTCAGCGAGATGGAGACCAACCGCAATACAACTGAAAGAAATGCTCCGGTAGAAAGCCTACCGCCAGAGATTCGGCGTCATATCCTGCTCATGACGGAGCTCGAAGAATTAAGAGCTCTGGTTCAAGCTTCCCCGGTCTATTATCAGCAGTACCGGCTCGATCGCTGGCATATCCTGGCCGAGTCGCTAGAGAGAACGTTAGGTCCGGTTGTCATCGAAGCCCGGGCGGTTCATCAATCTGGCACCGTTGATTTCAGCAGAACGCGCAGTAGGCGAACAGTCAGCTCGATACTCGAGGCTTACAAGGGCAATCGGTCCCTACCCAACTGCCCCAGGTTGATTGATCTGTGTACAACTGATGAAATCACTGGCATGGTGGGCTTCTACCTCGTGATCTTCACGCCTATTGCGCGTCGCTATACTCGATTGGCACTTGAGAAACTTGCTCAAGAAAGTAATGCTTACCGCAGCATCGTATCCTCTAGTAAGGTGGAGGATATACGAATAATGCGCGCGTTGTATCGCTTTCAGCTGGGCTGTAACCTCTATGGTGCTAACTCCCGCCAACCTCGACGAATAGACCCGAGATTCAGTTTAATTGAAGTCCTCAGCTCATACATAACCTTGTTCGAACCTTGGGAGGCAGATGAAATCTGTTGCATCAATGCCTTTTTCAAGGACAAATACCGCAAAATATCCGAAGACATCAATTTGGAGCTCCAGGAAGATCACCTACTTTCCCTCGAGCGGCCACCCGTGTGGGCATCTATACTTGAGGGGACATCCCTTCCACCAGACTATCGTCAGTCATTTCCTTATTACTCTATTCGGGCAAGCAGCTAATAGTATGAGCCATGACAAAGCTGACGAGGGTCATCTACATCTCGGGATTACTTTTCCATGGCCTTCCCCCACTACACACCGCGCTATCTGAAATGCAGAACAGCACAAAGCTTGCCCCAACTTTGAAAGAACATATGAAGATCCACCGAACGGCTTTGTCCTCGAAGGCGAATGGGAAGACGTCATGAACGACGATGCACGCTACCAACAGCTACATAGGGGGCTGTTAGAATAAGATCTGAAGCAGAACCGAGACGAACCGCTATCTTCTCAAGGGGACAACATACTACGCCCCACGGGGACATATTCGCCGCTCGCATGGACACTGATGTGGAAAGGGACCTACAGCAACCCGTTGGGCGGGGTTGTGGACGACAGCATTCGTCGCTGGGGGTATGTCATGTGGGATGCAGAGAGGATCCAGAGCACCGGCGCTAAAGGGGTATTGGAGAGGCAGACGGAAAGCATTTGGCTCTATGACGATCCGAGAGAGGACCTACGCTAAACGGGTTTGAGGTGCTGTGGGGCTAATCCGCAACGTCCAGACATACGAAGGGGTGCTTTATCTCAAGGAGAAGAGGGCTTGAGTAAAAAGGCCAATCCTCGCTTGAGTCTAGCTTTAGTTACTACCAGTCTGTATCTTCAACAGCCTCATCGCCCGCCCCATGGGCCTCGGATCACGGCCCTTCTACATTTACCCCAGACACGCGAACAATCAAGGCCACCAAACTACCCACCAGGCGTCTTTCCTCGCACTGAAAATCCAGGACCACGCGGGTGAATCCTATCCAGACGACCCTTTCCAAGCAGCAGTTGAACCCTTGGTGTCCAGACAGCGGTAATCAAGCAATCCCCCGACGAACCATGGGCGTGCGACTGCAACAACGACCTAAGGACAGGGCCGCACCACATCACACCAGCACTGCTCGCTCACCAACTCCTGAAGATCCGACTACCGCTAAGATACATGATATTCGAGATCTATGCCCAAGCCATACTGCCGCCTTCTGACCAGCAGAGGATAGATCAGGCCTATTCTTTTCGGACAGTAATAGCCTGAGGCAGAACTAGCCCTAAACGGTACAGTATGACTCTAAGCAGCATTATACATACTATTATACCCCCTACCCCACGCAAAGCCCGCTCTAAGGTCTCAGCAATTCGTCGATGCACCATTGATCCAACACGCATGCACGCAAAAGACCGAGCTCAATGACATACTTGAATCTGAAGTGCTGCCCCATTACCATAAGCATAACCATAATCATAACCCACAGGGATAAGCGAACTTGACCCTGGGACGGGTCCTCAATCGTTTCTGCGCTACGGTACGCTCCCGTCGCTACTCGTGGCTTCCCGGCTCTTCGTGGTCCCCATCGCGCTCATGTACTCATGAAGCTTGCCCGCTTTCTGGACGTACGCCATATAGCACTGATAGGTTCTGTACTGTCGGCGAGACGAAAATGACAAGCTTGTTGTCAATAATCTGGTTGTCGGTAATGATCAGTTCACTCGCATGGAAGAGGATATACGCTGGCAGCTCGCGGCGCTCGGTGGGATAGCGGGACGCGTTCGTCTGTGCGTGGTGGGTGCACCGGACCGGATGGAGAGCAACGCATTTGCATTCGCTTCAGCGCTCAGAGATATAGATCGAGATTGACTGACTGACAGATTGGATGCGAATGCCTTCCCTTCTTGAGGGCTGGGCTGCCCTTGTGCGGAGGTATGGCTTGGCAGGCAATCAATTGTCTTTGTCCTTGTAGTTGTAGTTGTGAATGTGGATGAAGATCTGTGATACTTGCTTCTACGTTCTCTACCTCGGACATACAATACAGCCTAGCCTGCAAGTACCCAAGGTCGCCGTGACTAGGTAAGGTGATACGAGTCGCAGGATCATCCAGTGTCTAACTAGGGTGGTAGGTAGTCACTATTTGATTCGATTCAACTGCACTGCAGCATTGAGTACGCACTCACTCTCTGGAAAATATTTGGTCTACCAGAGCACGAAGAATGGAAATGTATTTATCAAGAGGTACAGCAAGTTGAGTTATGAGCTTAAAGCAGCTAGGAAGACAGCAGAAATGAAAAACCGATGACGTCCGGCGTCAGTACTGTTCTGTTTGGACTGGCCATTTGTAAATATATATCAACTAATATCGATTATCGAGAGCAAGCTGATGGACGAATAATCGAGGCTATATAACCTGGAACTTCTGGCAATCATCCTGCGCACCTCGTTCAACAACCTGTAAACGACCAAGCCAGCCAGCAATAGTCAGCGTCCGCGATTCAATCCAGCCCATCACAAGATCCCAAAGAGAAAACAATTACTCACCGGCATAACCACAGGCTGATGATTACTCGCCGCGGCCATGGTACAAGCACGATAGAAGCCAATCGGCAAGCCACCCGAGACCTGTACCTGAAACGCATTCTGCGTGCTCCCGCTCCCCTGGCCAAAGACCGTCTTGAAGAAGACAAAGCTGGCAGCGTCCAGCGGCACGCCGTACCCCTCCGCCCTGTCATTCGCGTAGTCGAACAGCGACTGGACGGTAACGTGCACGTGGCCGACGACGTTCCCGCCCTGCAGCGACTGCGGCGCCGAGTAGAGTATTAGGTTGGGGTTCGTGACGGATCCGGCGACGAGGTTCGAGGTGCGGAAGTTGACGGGGAAGGTGGTGTGCGCTGGCAGGAATTGGCCTGGCAGCGGGAAAGTTATGATTGTGGACACCATGTTTTTGTCCGAGGGGATGTCGCCCATGACTGAAGGGTGGTTTATTAGTCAAGGGGGGTTTAGTTTGTGATAGAGGTTGAGGGGAGAGAAGGGGAAGAGTCAAGGTAGGATAGCGTACCGATTCCATTGCAGGAGCTCTGTTCGGAGGACATGCCGTTGGTTAGGACGCGTCTGCTGCAGTAGTTGATGAAGTTCGCGGGATCACTGGAGAAGATTACTTCATGTTAGTAAGGGAACGAGAAAGTGGAGGGGTATAGCTTCAATTGTACGTAGCAGACGCGGCGTATCCGAGTGAGTTATTGCTCGGGAGGCCATCTTGCTGGCTGGCCGACTGGATGTTGTCGGATTCGAGGACTGCCCAGCTGCGTTTGGAGCCGGTGTTTGTGGCGGACGAGAGGGCGATGAGGACGGAGAGGAGGAGGAGGAGGTAACTTGGTACCATCGTGATGAGTTGAAGACGGTAGGGGAGGCTGTCGATGGGAAGATGACGACTGAAGGGTTGCGAGGATTGAAGAAGAGAGAGGGTGCTGTGGATGAATGTTCTGGTGGAAAGCGAAATGAGCTGCTCCAATCCGAGCACCTGCTTTTTTCTCGCACATATTAAAACTCAAGCATTTACTCTGTAAGAACCTTTCTAATGAGGTAGCAGGTTTGTATAGTTTTCATTTATTTATGAGGACTGTATATACATATATTCCCAACAAGGTCTATTCTATATAGAACCATCTCGTTATTCATAGCGCCGTCATATCGTGATAGGAGAACAAGAGCGTCGACGCGAGCGATGATGCCTGCATCATCCAGGAGCCTCTGCCGTCCTCTTGTGCTTGAATCGTGCAAATGGATTCAAACCGAGGAACATCTTAGGCGAAGAGTGGTTGGTTTTTGAAGCGAAGCCTGTCGACTCGGGGGCGCCACGAGCCTGCACACGCATAAGATCGTTGTCCCCTTCATCACTCTCTGGACTCTCTGGAAGCTGCTCGGAGGAAGCACGACGGCGCGTAAAGCCCTTGATGGCGGTTGTGATCTGCGCTCGAACAAAATGGGGCTCCGGCGCTCGCTGAGACCTGGAAGGTGTCTGGGGCTTGGGAGATCCGGGTGCAGGTTGTGATGAAGAGCTGGTGCCGAAGCGAACGGTGGAGGGTGTAGGTGGTTTGACGGGCTGTGCGCGCCCGGCGGTCTTCTCCAGAGTTGCCGTCACGCACTTTTTGAAGACGCCATGGTGGCCGAGACACCGACGGAGACTGGGCTCAACAGCGGTGCTCTCTTCCTTCAGCTTGACCTGAGCCAGGCGGCCCAGGATGTTGGGGATTTCCAGGACAGAGGAGACGAGTGGTTCGAGGGTCCTTCTAGCGGCAACCATTGATAGCTAGGGGGTGATTGCAAGTTAGAGGTCTCTGGAGAAGTGGCTGGCTTGACTGGGGAAATACGGGGATGATCAGGACTTTATACCACGAAGCTGTATCTCGATGACAGAGACTGGATTTGACGTCAAGGACGAGGAGTGCGAGATCGACAGCTGCAACACCATGGTTCGCCATCGGCTTGGCCAATGGGGTCTCGCACCGTTGGATCTCCAGTGCAATCGACCGACGAGATATCAGCGAGGAGGGACCGTCTGCGCCCCTCGGCCGAGATCTGGGGTTCCTCTGGAAGAATCTCGACTCGTTCTGCCTATATGAACATGGACTTCGGCGCGATCCGGGACTATCCCAAGTGGGAGATCTCGATTTCTACAATTTATCGTGATGGCCTCTATGTTCGATCCCCGTTCTGAGACCGAGATCGATCGAAGGTCTTTCTTCCCCGCCACGTTTTCTTGACTTCATGACTGTCCTTGTTGTGTCTTAGCAATCAATTTGATTGCATAGTCAAGTTCATCATAATCATGATTATGCTGGGATTATTCTGGTTGTCAAGACCTACCGTCGATACCTACCGTAGGTCCCGTTGCACAGGGAACCAACACCATCCCAGTAAGTAGAGCCATCAGACTTTCGATCCTGTTTTACAAGCGCATGGCCACGCACGTGCAGCCAAATGTCTCACAGCAATTTTCCAGTGCAACATTCACAATCACAAAGCTTGGGCTCGGAGTGTAATGATGTCAGGATGGCGTGCTCTGGAAATGAACCCAGGAACCCCAGCCAATCATCATGGTCTGGTGTTCTATTATAACCAAAGCGATTGTGGCAAGCTCCAGCTAACACCCTAGGTAGTGTCCCATGGATGTGCAATCAAAGCCTTTTACGCAGTTTTTGGTTGAAAGAAGTGCCGAGCCTGGGGCAGCCCTAACTTGTACCGCAGAGTTTGTGAAAATACACAAGCTGGTGTTTCTCTATCCCAGCACAGATTCAATACTGAGATGCCGCTCAATAGGGCCCTAGTAGTTATTTCAGACTCAACTAGACCAGGCCAACTCGAATATAGTACAGGGAAAGCTGGACCAACTACTATTGCTTCTTATTGTAGACATTGTACCACAAACAAGTATGGCGACACTCCAGCCCTTGTTCTCGGCGTTGCGTGAATATCAAGTTGGAGACGCAGGTCTCTGAACAGGGCATGTAAACTAGGTGAAGCAAAGGCTGGTGTTCTAATGGAGGGCATTTTCGGTCTGGGAGATTGAGAATAACACACGAAGGTGCCCTTCTTCTTCACCATCTCCCCTCCCACTCTCCCACCCAATCTCACCTTAAGTTACTCTACATTCGCATCTTCTACCTTACATCTCAGCACCGTTTTCTTTCGTCTCTGCAGCCCATATCCGAGTATCCTACACCCACTGCATCCCGTCTATTACCCCCCGTCTCCTGCCTGGACATCCTCGCCGTCTTCTATCTCGATAACAGAACGCACCATCATGGATATCAATCGTTGCGGCCTGGGCGTCAAAGGTAGAAAGCTCAAACGTCTGAACGCTAGGAGAGCTGCTCACTGCTGGCACCTAGAGCCCGTCTTCCGCCTTCCCTCGGACCTCCAGGGCATCCAGGAGGACTTCTACGAACACGGCATTGCCTTTCTCGAAGAATGTGACGAGGCGAAGCTGGGCCAGCTGGCAAGCCAGTTTGGCGAGATTGTCCGCCCTCGCAATGAGAAAGTCAGTGGCACTGGCATCAGCAACATCCGCTTCGACCCTTCTTTGGTGGGCAAGGGCTACAGCTCTGAAGGTATGCTGCGCCGCCCCTGTGTTAGGGCAGGAATAAGCAAAGACTGACCACTCCGAACTGCCTAGAGCTCTACTTTCACACCGATCGCAGCGGCTGGGATCGTCCTCCTCGCATCCTTGTGTCTACTCTCAAAAGCAAGTCCACCGACGGTGGTGCGTCTATGCTGGCCGACACCTCTCGCATTCTCCAAGACATCAAGGAACAGGGGGGAGGCTTCTACGAACTGCTTACCAACCCAAAGCATTCCAGCTTTCGCTCTGATGACGGCGTGTTTGTGCCCCGTCCTATTTTCGATGAGACTACTGGGCTGTTTCGCTTCCGCTTCGATGACGGAATCCAGCTGTCTGCGTCTCTGGTGATTCGCTTCAACCAGCTGTTTACCACAATCTACCGCAACTCTTTTGCAGTCCCCTTGCAGCCAGGACAGGGATACTTCCTGGACAACCACAGGTTCCTGCACGGCCGCACATCCTTCACCGGGACCCGTGAGCTGCTGCGGGCCCTTGTCAACCTTCCGCCTCCCAAGTCGGTGGTCACCATCCTATTCGACGTAGACGGAACACTGTGCCGCTCAGAGGAGATGAGCGTTGATGCTTTCTACTCTTGCTTGAGTGATGTTGCCGGCAAACCAATCACTCATGATAACACCACCGTAAGCCTGCACGGTCGAACCGACTTGGGCTTGCTTCAGGACATTCTCGACTTCCACAACGTGGAGTCAAAGACTTCCGTTACGGAGAGGTTCCTCGAGTCTCATCCCGAGTACTTGCAGGCTTCGCTCGAGAAAGGACTTCGTTGTGTTCCATGCCAAGGTGTTCAGGATACGTTGGAGTGGCTGGTCCAGAAGAAAAAGAACCTTGACGCTCCAACCCTGCGAGTCGGATTGCTGACTGGCAATTCTCGCTCAAACGCACTGCTGAAGATTTGCGCCGCCGGCATCGACACGGACATTTTTGACCTCAGCATTTCTGCGTTTGGAGATACCCACGTCGACCGCATTTCTCTCGCCCAGGACTCTATGAAGAAGCTCCGCGTAAGGGACGGCCCTGATCTCCGTGAAAGCAAGGTCATCATTGTTGGTGACACCCCTCTCGACATCGAATGTGCCAAGAAGGCTGGATGTGCCGTTGTTGCGGTTGCCAGCGGTAATTACAACGTGGACGACCTCGCCCTGCTCGAGCCAGACCATGCCTGTGCCCAGATTGATGAGTCCAAGGAGTACATTGACTCGCACTTGACTCCTTCGGTCGCCTCTGTGTCGCTGAATGGTAGTCTATGAAGCTACGCACCGTCGATTCCATTTCAGATCCCCTTATGAGATACAATAGGCATCGCAACTGACTGGAAACAGTCTTCGACCCAGGACAAACAACCAACAAGACAAAAAAACAGAAAAAGAAAAGCAACAAAAACACTTATGGAATTAGACGATAGTATGACTATATCGCACTGCGATGTAATGACGGGCCGTGGGCACCTGTTTGCTTCGTGCAATCCCCGGTGGCCCTTTTTGACTGTTTCGCAGAATTTATCACATATGTACTTAGCCACCTTTCTCCTATTTCTGCTTCATTTCGGGTTTCGTCAATATAACTAGCATATATCTTTTATCCCTTCTCTGGTCATTGCGTTTCCGTAAGTCGTGGATGGCAGGTGCGGACAGGAGATACTGAGCCTTGTAGTCGAGGCTTCTGGGAAGTAAGTGTCACAAAGGTATACACAACTAACCAGTGGTCAGCCCCCAACCTGGGCTAGGATGAGTGGCAAGCCAGTGGTACAGGGGTTGTCAGACCGTGGCGCTGGGATGTGACCGTCAGGGTTCCGCATATGGTCCTGGAGAGCTTGGGCCTCGCTGTATAGTACTAGACAAAGTATCGATTGTATGAGGCACAACGATGTCTGCCGACATCAGATGATCAGAATGGAGATAGCAGTCTTGGCCAAGTAGCCAATCCCCGGCTAGTTGCTTAGCTTCGAGAATCTTTACAATGAGTACAGACCCAAGGGATGGATTGACCATTCTATAGCGGTCGCACTATGCTTACTTGCATAGAGGCCGCCATGGGCCCCCAGTAAAGCGACCCTATCACAACAGCACCCCGTATGCATTGTAGCTGTGCCGCAGCGCCGCATCAACAACATAAAGTACGACGCTGAGATACGGCGAGGACTGGATGTTGAGTCGGGTTCTAAATCAAACGCTTTGCTCTGGCCTCGCTTGGTAGTATCTGTGATTAGTTCTACTTCCTGTGACTCGGAGCTGGAACTGTCCTCCGGTCAATACAGTACTACTGACTGGGATGGGATGGATAGGAACCGCGGGGCTGGTGGTGGTCTTGGTACCGTAGGGAGCGGTCAAAGAGCAGAGATTACAGATCAAAGGTTCCCCTCTGAATGTAACATCCCCCTCTCCTCTGAGGCCTATTCAGCATGTACTAGAGGGGAGTTCTGAGTTCTAGCAGGTCAAGTGTGCTGCTTCGACCATGGCCCAATGCAACGGTGGCACTGCCCGAGTGTTTATACTCAGCCCGCAAAGTTTACCTGCTGTGACTCGGTCAGTTCAACACTGACCTAGACTTCCCTCTTCATCTTCCTTCTCTCTTTGCTCCTCCTCACAGTCACAGTCACTACCATACAGCCACCATGATCATGTTCACGCCAACTCAAAAGATCTTCCTCATCGCCGCCCACGTCTCGCTCACGGGGCTCCTCTACGGCCTAGACACAGGTTAAGTACCTACCTACCTGCCTACCCATGCTATCTATACCTTACCACCGAGGGACTCATTCCCCCAACACAACCACTAACATGACAACTCTCGCCAGGCTCCATCGGCGTAATAACGCAAATGACACACTTCCACACCTCCATCGGCCTCCTCAGCCCAACGCAGCAAGGAATCTACGTCGCGTCAATCCTGCTCTCATCCTCCATCTCCTCCCTCACCTCCGGCCACGTGTCGGACCGCATCTCCCGCAAACACGGCATCCTGCTGGGCGCGGTCCTCTCGCTGCTCGGCACGATCGTTTCAGCCGCTTCGCCGACCTTCGCGAGCCTGGTCGTCGCGCGCTTGCTCACGGGCGCTGGGCTCGGCCAGGCTATCTCCGTGACAACGGTGTATCTGGTGGAGATTGCGCCGGTGGGGGTCCGTGGGGTTGCGGCGTGCTTCTTGCAGACGTATGTGGTGCTGGGGATTATGGTGGGGTATTTTGTTGCGTTTGGGGCCGCGGGGATGCAGGGGGCGTGGGCGTGGCGCGTGCCGTTTGTTGTTCAGGCGGTCGTGGCGGGAGCGCTTTGTCTGGGGATGCTCTTTGTGCCGTTTTCGCCGCGGTGGCTGGCGCAGGTTGGGAGGGGGACTGAGGCTAAAGCTGTCTTAGGG
>RHLP01000078.1:0-34505 GCA_003719405.1 Aspergillus incahuasiensis
CTCCCATACACACCCACTAACTGCAGCGGGCATCTAGAATCCTCCTCCCCAACTACCCAGCAACAACACCGTGGCTCGCCGACGAGGAAAAATCCTACGCACAATGGCGCCTAATCAACGACGCGGGCGAAGCCGACGACACCTCCACAAGCAGCATCAAAGAAGCGCTGGCGGCGGTCTTCACAGACAAGCGCATCTACCTGTTCATCCTACTGCAGCACGCCTCGCTGCTCTCGCAAACATTCCAGTACTTCTTCCCCAGCATCGTGCAGACGCTCAACTACAGCAACATCGAGACGCTGCTGATCACGGCGCCCGTGTGGATCGCCACCTTCCTCGTCTCGCTGCTGGTCACCTGGACGAGCGGCAAGACCAACGACCGCAGTCTGCACATCATCGGCCTCATGGGCGTCAGCGTCGCCGGGTGCGTCATCTGCACGGCGAGCACGAACATCGGCGCGCGCTTCCTCGGTATGTTCCTCATGCCCATGGGCGCTGTCTCCGCGTACCAGATCATCATCGCGTGGGTGGCGAACTCGTTCCCGCGCCCGCTTGTGAAGCGCAGCGCTGCTATTGCCACGGCGAATATGATTGGCAATACGGCTAGTATCTATGGGAGCTATATGTGGCCGAGTAGTTCCGGGCCGCGGTATGTGCCCGGTGGGAGTGCGACGGCGGGTGTGGCGCTGCTGGTTGCGGGTATGGCGTTTGTGATTCGGGTTGTGCATGGGCGTATCAATCGGCGGATTGAGGAACGGGAGAGCGAGAGCTTGGATGATGTCAATTTGCAGGTGCCCAGGGGGTTCCGGTATATCCGATAGCTGGGCTTCAATCGGCAAGATTCTATTTGGCCCGGGCCGGCTGGTTAGGCTGCTGGGCTTCATGTTCATGTTGCCGGCTTGATGTTGTTGATATCCAAGTACAAGCCAGCCTGATTATTGGGCCCCCTCTTTAATGACTAAACGATGATAAATGGCACGGTCCTCCTTCTTCCTAGGATAAGCGGAACCCGCTTTTGTTCCCATATTCGTTGAATGCACTAGGAAGATCTGTACGATATGTCTGTACCCTAGGCAGTAAGGTTCCCTACTCGTAGTGATACAACGATGTCTAAATAGCTACATCGTCTTCGAAGCCCCAAGCGACCTGTTGCAGAAGCGCCTAACACCACGCCTTTGAGTTATGGCTGACATGGGGAAATCTGCTGGCATCCCCCGCCGCGGTGCAGAAAAGGACGCCCTGTACGCGCTGCGGTTGATCATGGGCATGTTGCGAGGCCGGCATGTTCGCGGGGATCGCGGCGCAGCTATTCGGGTGGTATCGCAGCGACGAGATGAGCACACCGATCATGTAGATATTTGGGCTTCAGAATACGTCGGGGAATCATTGGGTCGCTGGAGGGCAGCGGACCGGTGACACGTAAGGAGAGCCGTGCAATCTATTGATAGTCTATGGTAGTTCTGGACCATGCCTATCAATGTCTATCAGTTGCATTGAGGAGAGGGCAGTGATCTTAACAGTTACAAGGGTAAAAGGTCCCCGCATTTGGTCTAGACCCCTGGGGGCGTTTCCCCGGGTAGCTTGCATTGCCATAGGTATACTGGCATATGGCGCAGACAAGGATGTATACATGGCATATAAACTTGTGTCCGGGGTCTGTACGAAGCCGCTGACAATATTGGATATCGACATGACTTGAGGAACATGGAAGCATAAGTTGCATGGGATACTAAGGTGCTCTCGTCATAAAAAGCTAGAGATCTTATGTACGTACAATGGTTCTCTAACGGTGAGGGTCATGATATATGTACTCAAGAATCGTACCCTTGATGTATCACTCAGTGGAAACTGAAGCTTCTACCTACCTATACGCATTTACGAGGGAGAGCAAAAGGACTAGAACGAAAACGCGGTTGATGGATTCAAAGAGTAAAGAGTACTATGAATACACCATGAAAGGCATCAACGGGGCTTTTGGTCTCCATATCCTTCAGAACAAATCCAAGTTGAGCACTTCCCAAATCGATAGGCAACACCCTATCCAAGATACAGTGTCCTCCATTCATTCATACCCAGATTCACATCCATATCCATATCCGCAAAACATCCACGTTACCAACCACAAAGAAATCATTAAACCTATTTAAACAACATCCCGAGGAGCTAGGGCGCGCTGCACAGCGACATCCTCAGACGACGAGCGGCGGTGTTCAGCAGCAGGTACGACGCCAACCTGAGCAGCATTAGCAGACCCGTAACCCGGGCGCTCAGTGACATCCACAGAAGCACGAGACGCACCGGCACCGGCACCGGCACCGCTCGGAGACTGAGGCTGCGCAAAAGACCGCGCGCTAGCGTACTCAGGCGGGTGCTCATACGCAGGGAGCTGGTTGCGCTCGAGGTCCAGCTCGCGCTCGCGCTGACGCTCCTGTTCCAGCTGTACTGCCCGGCGGCGCGCGTCCTCGGCTACACGCTGCATGTTGCGCTCCAGCACATCGGCCATGTTGTAGGGGAAGTAGTAGCCGTGTGTGTAGAAGGCGGTGCTGGTGCGGGTGGTGCGTTCTGCGCGGAAGTGAGGCTGTTCGGAGCGGGGCTGGCGTTGTGCGCGTCCGCTGGTATTGAGGTTGTGGAGCCCTGTGGCGCCTGCGGTGTTCTCTGGGTCTGCGGTTCTGTTGCGGCGAGACGGCATGCGGATGTGGATGCGTGGGCGACGGATGCGGATGCGTGGGCAGTAGCAGCGGCAGCGGTAGTCGCAGCCGCATATGTAGACACACCACACATACAATGCGGCGCACAGCATCATCAAGCAGACGGAGCCGAGCACCCCGTAGATCACGAGAGCGGCAATGTCTACTTTGGCCAAGTGGCGGCTCCCCATGGCTTTTGGTGGTGTGGTGGGGGGTTGAAGGGGGGTTTTGAGTCGGTGTAGAGAGTCAGGCTTGTTCCATTCTTAGTGTACAATCTGCCTGAGTTGGATGGGTAGTCTTACAGATGGAAGTTTGTTCAGATTGTCTTGATATAGAGTCACTCGCTGAAGTGAAAGGGGTTCACGACAGTCTTGTAAATCAAGCTCAAGCTTCGAAGTAAACCAGGAGAAAGAGCGAGTAGGAGAATGAAGAGGGAAGAAAAGAGATAAATTCCGAGAAGAGTAGACGTGTTTTTATAGACAAGTCAAGAGAGGAGTGTCAAGCTTTCTCTCTCTGTTCTCCTCTCACATTCACCGTGTCAGTGAATGAAGACAATTTCAGGGCCTGACAAACGCCAGGAACCACCAAATCAGGCAGCAAACGGCGGCAAGACAGTCACCCCAGAATAGTGAATGAATAGTATTGGTGATTGTATACGTTGTCACATGCCAAGTGAATGAGGGTGGCTTTATCAAGGCGTTCCTAAAAAGCTCTACCTAGCTGCTGTCTAGGTGATTGATGAAAACAAGTTATGAATAGAACAGCCTATCACTCTGCTCAGATACAGCTATCTAGAAACCGAGCTCAATCCTGATTGAACACGTAGTTGTTTGTCAAATATCTATTAATTTTCAGGTTCCTTGATAGTTTGAGAAAGGTCGACGTCCGCTTTACCCAAGATCTGTTCTCTCTACATGGGTATATCAGAGCCCCCAATATCCTCATTTTCAACTTTCAACATCCCCGGCATTTTGAAGCTCACCGGGTGCAAGGTCATATAGTACTGCTCCGTCTTATATCCAATATCCCGTAACAGCCGGCTTGCACAATCGAGACTCACGCTAGAGAATTGCCATTGTTAGACACATGGTGACATCTCTATCGCGAAGGAGAAACAAACAGCAGGATATTTCGATAGGTCATGGCCCTTGGTTTCTAGCATTCAACCCAGCAAATGAAACTCGAGGGCGCTGTGAGATTAACATTTAGCGGCTGGACAAGGCGGGTTGTTGGTTCCCGAGGTCTGATATGTACAAACCATTCAGTACTAGGTACATCCCTTAATGGAAACAGCTTGAGGTCTTGTATACCTAGGGCATGCTTATTGTAGGTTCAATGACCAGACAACCTGAGCCATTTCCCGAGGCCATGGGGACTCTTGGAGATAGGGTATGTTCGAGCTTTGCTGCATACTCTTGTCTAGGAACCCTCCTGCCCTACCAGCTTCCTACAAACCAGCTTCCTACAACACTAAATGAAAAGCCTCTTTAAGGCTTGAATTCCAGTTCGATTTCCGAAGTCGCCCATTCAATTCTCCCTTTTCGACTACCTTGTGGCTATTTTGGCATGAGGGTAGCTGACTTGTTGACTTCAGGAGCCGGCGATATGAAAAGAAGCAAGCACGAGCAACTAAAGTATATGACTTTGAAGAGGTGGTAGGAATAAAGTATAGCTGTATTCTTTACTTCCAACCATGACCGGTTGCCTTCTCAGTAGCAATACCGCTGCAGTAATAGTAAACAGGAATGACATTTGTAGAGACCTGTTCATCCGGCCCAAGGACACTTGAAGGGTAAGACGTCTTTCTTCTCAATCAGCAAGCGTACAACACAAACATAGCATATCTGTTTGCGCAGACTCTTTCTTACCTTCCTTGTTAAAGAGAAGCTGAAGGCCGCTCAAACAAAATTCATGTAAGGTTTGCACTCGCAAGGGTGTTGACATTCGTCATCACAGCAGACCAATCTCAAATCGTTCATCTAGCGCGCCATCCTCTCCTTTCCGCTGTCTTCTTTCCTCCCACACACTAATCCATCTAGTCTCCACTTCCATCTTCAAGTTCAAGTTCGAACAGAGAGGCATAGTGAAGGAAGGCAGTCTAGTCCACCGCAATCCTCCTCCGGCGCCCCTCCACACGACGCCTCACAATCACGGACCACATCACCAGAACGACGCAGGACTGGATCAGCATAATCAAGAAGGCCAGGCGTACGAACTTTTTGAGGACCAGATTATCCGAGACGAGTGCCAGCTGTTACTCAGGGCTGAGCAGGCACATGTGCACCGCTTGGTTGTGGCCGTGGTTTTGGTGCTGGCTTTCAAGGAGGGGGTTGTGGTATGCGGTACCGGCACCGGCTGCGGCGGCGGCGGCGGCGGCGATGGTGATGACGGAGAGGAACATTGTTTGTTTGTTCGTTGGTTTGTTCGTTGGATGGTTGGTGTGCGGGGTTGAGGTTCGTATGGGTGTGTTGTGGTGCTGGGAAGTAGGGAGGTAGTGGTAGGTAGGGTAGAGAAATAGGTAGTGGGGTTGAGCTTTTGGAAGGTGGATGTGGATGTGAAATGACGGAGTGGAATCGCTGTGATGATAGTGGAAGAGTTAGAAGCGACGGTAGAGGAGGAGATTCCTCCTTTTATAAAGATGAGTGTTTGAAAGGAGTTGGAGGGAGGTTCATTCACTGCTGGTTGTTTGCAGTGAATCATTCACTTGACTCAAAGCCATCAGCTGTAAATGAATACCCAGGGATGTTTGACTAGAATGCAAAGAACAGCAACTTGAAGGACCAATTCATGCTTTGTATTAATATTGATTCGCTCACTATGCAACAACTATAAATCCGCAATAGTCTAACCCTTAACAACCCCCAACTTACTACGAACAGCCACATTATGCCCTAAATCCGGCGACGGCAACTCTTGTACATCAACGCCCGGCCTAAACAGCAGACAATGCGTGCTGCCACCGAAATGGAACATCCCCAGCTGGTCGCCCTTGCTGACATGCTGTCCCTCCTTAACCGTGATATCGCACGTCGACACCTCGCACATGCCCACGCCCAGGAACGCCATGAGGCCGATCGCGGGATTCTCAGCCTGAATCAGGATAATGGCCCGCGTCGCCACGCACGTCAGGTACTCCTGCGTCGTGACCTCGCCGCCGGGGTCAATTCCGTCCTTGTTCTTCTCGCCCTGTTCGTCAACGATACCGGAGAAGAGCGGCTCAGAGTAGTACGTTCCCGGCACGACGTACGCCCTGACGATCTTCCCGCTCACGGGCGCGTGCCAGCGGTGGTAGCTCAGCGCGCTGAGGAACGCCTGGTAGACGGTGCCGCCCTCGAACTGCGGCGCGGCCGCGTCGTGCGAGAGCATGTCGTGCATGGAGTACGGCTGGCCCTTGATCCAGAAGGAGTCCTTGGCTTTGACGTTGCGGGCGACCTTGTACGGCTGGGACTCGCAGGCGTTGGCGATGACGGCGTCGTCGTCGGGGGAGGCGACGGGGCGGATTCCTGGGCGGAAGAGCCGCGTGAAGAAGTCGTCCCAGGACTTGTAGCCGTGGTATTTGGCGGCCGGGTCGCAGATGAAGGCGTCCTCGAAGGAGTGCTTGGTGTCGAGCGGGATGTTCATGACGTGCTCGAGGTTGCTTTTCCCCGTTGGGCCGAACCAGCCGTGCTCGGAGTCGTCGAGGACGTTGGCCGAGTCGGGGGAGGTGAGGTAGGAGCCCCAGGCGTCGAGGACTTTCTTGAGCGCGGCGTTGACGTCCGGGTCGAGGTAGGCGGCGTACCCGCTTGGGGTGCCCATTGACCAGTCGAAAACGGCGTTGATGGGCAGCCCGACGAGGCCGACCTTCATGGAGAAGTCGTTCCATGAGGGCGCGGTGGTGAGCAGGTGGTTGAGGACCTGCAGCATGTGCGGGTAGTCGCGGATCTGCGGGCTGCCTGTGGGATCTTGGTTGTAGTGGCGGTCTTTGGGCACCTCGGCGAACATGGCGGAGACCAGCATGTAGACGCGGGTGTTTGTTTCGATGAGATGCTGGAACTCCTTGAGGGCCGGATGCAGCTCGTCGTCTTCTTTGCTGTCGACGTGGGCGATGACCCCGCCAAGCCATTTGTGGTGGGCGTCATGGCCCGCGGGCATCCAGTGTCCAGTACTACTGGGGTTAGAAATGTCTAGGACAGGAGGGGAGAAGCTTACCGGTGATAGCGATGAGTGTTAGCGTCAAGAGAAGGCATGATGAGCGTGGTTTTGGTTAAGCACGAAAGTTGGATGGCCAGCGGGTTTGACATATAAGGCCAAGAAAGCTTGGTAGTGGCGTCATGACGTCAGAATTCGTACTTGAAGCCCGCGTACCCCGGACTGTACCCATTCTGCTGACGCGCGTTCAGAAACGGTGCTGCCTGCGCTACTGGAGCTGGCTCTTGCACCGGTGCCGGACTGTAATGGCCCGGGATTTCAAAATTAAATTGCGGTTGTTGCGGGCTGTTCGACAAGTTGAACGTCTGGTGGATGTTGACCGACCCCTTGCGCGGTGGCGGCAGTATAGGACTCAGGGCCACCGTGCTATTGTCATTAAAGCTCCTACCCAAGGGCGCAGTGATCGAAGTCACCACGGTTTGTGCGTGGTCGCTGATATCAGGCCTCCAGTATTTCGGGTCTTCGGTCCCGGGCATCGAGGCGTTGGCAGTCAGAGTTGACAGCGCGTACTTGCGAGTTGTCTTTCGCCCAGGTGTGCGTTGGTTCTTGTACGAGGAGCTGTCGTCGAGGAACCAGCGGAACAAGGGGCGGAGGGTGATGAGGCTGCCGGCGATGATGGCGAGTCCGGTCTCTACAACCGACCAGATGGCGATTTGATAGGTGGAGTCTGAAAGGTTAGCTTGCGAAGAGCATGCATTCGTGATCACCCTTACAGAGGAAATCCGGATCGGAGTAGTTCTTGAGGTACGGCAATCGAATGACAACAGCGACACTCGCACTGTCCAAGTTAGCAGGGCCCGGTCTAGCGAGCGCCACACGTACATTGCACCCAAGCTGAGCACTACCACCAACGCCAACTTGGTCCGCCGGCTCATTTGCAGATTCCAGATCAAGCAAGCCGGGAGAATACCGAGCGTAACGTCGCAGACGATGGTGAGCGAACTATAGCAGTACGCGATGACTAGCAAGACATCTGTGGAGATGCATTTCCCGTTCTTGAAGATGTTTGTTCGCTCCCAGAAGTACGCGACTGGCCAGCAGTTGAAGAGCAGGACCAGCCAGAACACCATTCCGATGATTACAATAACCACGCAGACGGCCCAGAGCGTGAATCGATGCAGACGACGAACGGCGAGGCGGAGGAGGGCAAGGGCGATGGCGATCTTCGACACGGCGGATGCCCACAGGTAGAGCATTTGACCGAGCCACCAGTACTGGGAATGTCAGCAGTTATCACGAGACTAATATCCAGGAGCGCACCTTCAACGCCCGCTGCAGTTGGACCAAACTCGTAAATTCGGCGATCTTGTGGCCGACGCCTGCCGCAGAGGCAAGCATGCAAAGAACGCACAAGGCGATGAATAGCGCCTATCATATCAGCCAGATACAACACAGATTGTGGGCAGGACTCGCATACCAGCGCTATTATCATCAACGCATCGTCCCAGCCAAATGCGCGCACAATATAGACCCGGACAAAGCATCGCAAAAGGACAGCAATGATGGACAGGCCGACCATCACCGCCGCCGTCACGAAGATTGCCAGACTGTGCCCGACCAGGGGCAGCGTGTCTTCCATGATGACCGGGCGGAGGTGAAACCAAAGCAAAGCAGCCCAGGCGCAGCAGACCGGCAGGACCTTATACTCAGGCTCTAACTAATCATCAGGGAACCCGTTCAGAGGGACGGCGACGATCGAAGGCGCGCTGTTTCATGATACGGAGTACGGCTGCATATCATGGTGAACGGGCTATCATGCAGCAGAAAGGTGGATCCGCTGAGCTCGATCGATGGTTCTCTGAATCGCGACAAGGTTCGCTTCTAGACTTTGTTCGGCAGTCATGCCGTGCGCTAATCCCCCCACGAGTCATGCTCCACGCGCTGCGATATTGTCAGATCTCGCCGAATAATTGGGGTCGCGCGCGCTGGAGCTGGAGCTGAAGACCCTTTTCACGCTGCGGTATAGGCCGATGGCTTCGGATGTGCACATTGCCTGGTTGAGTAGGTAGAAACAACGATGGGTGTAGAGAGCGATGCAAGCAGAGATCGTTGGAAATGGGCCATGTTGCAGTTGAAACGATCCACTGCATCGTCCGTGTCTTGAAGCTGACGTGATTATGTTGTCTGCTCTGTGCGATAATCCCAACGACTCATGACAGGCTTGTGGTGATGTTCTGTGTCGAGCCTTTCATTAAACGGCAGTTCTCTTGCCTGGAAAACCCCCTGGCGTCTGCAGAGATGGCAGCTGGGACCCGAGGGCGAGGCCCGAGTCCGCTGCCCAGATAACGGTTCTCGAAATAGAATCCGTTTCAAGTGCTCTGTGTTGGAGCCGGATCAGCGAGGATTGCCTGAAAAAGGAAAATCCGGGGACGTGCGCATTCGGAAGTGAAACTCGGATACTAATTGCGTCTCCGCACCAGGATCGGCCCACGAGGACACTGCAAAACCAGGCTGTTGCTTACTTCAAACCTCAAGGAGAGGGTGAACGATTACTGTATCGGTGTACTTTATCGAGATGTACTTGAGGTTTTTGTGTGAGGTAGATAGATGGCTTATTCCACGTGGATGGCAGAAATATATTTTTCTCGTGGTCGAATGGCGTCACGCTTATGTAACGGGCCGGTGTTTATCTTCAGTCACGGTTGTCTTGTCTCCTTCACAACTTCAACTCAATTGCAACTCCCAATCCCTCATACACCATGATCCTGCCGCTTCTCCTCGCCGGCGGCCGCTCCACGCGCATGGGCTCACGCAAGGAACTGCTCCGATTATGTAACGACACCCCCGTCTACCAGCACCAGCTCATCCGCCTTCATCTCGCGTGCCCCGAATCCAACACCGTCTTCCTCTCTCTTCCAAATCCTGCCTCCCTGGCCCAGATCCTCGGAGATGGCAATGTGGAGTCTCTGACTCGAGATACCCTGCGGTTGCGCCACCAAGCCGGCTCATTCCTCGTTCGGGTCATCTACGATCAGCAGGGCGCCGACTTGGACGAACACCACGAGGCTCAAGAAAAGGGGCCAGCCGCTGGCCTCCTCGCTGCGCATGCGCTTGACAAAGACGCAACCTGGCTAGTCGTCGCCTGCGACTATCCGTTCTTTTCCGTCCCCGCTGCGCGCCAGCTCTGTGACGAAATGGCCGGCCCCGTGACATGCTTTGAGAACAAGGATGGGATCTACGAGCCCCTTTTGGGGATCTGGACGCCGCCGGCGCTGGATCTGCTAGAAGAGAATGTCGCAAAGGGCATTCTAGGTCCAAAGTCTGTCGTTGTCAAGAGCAAGGGCAAGGCTATCCGACCGTACAACGAGAACTGGCTCTTCAACATGAATACGCCCGCCGACTTCGAGCAGGCCAAAAAAATGAGTGAGGAGATGGCAGCGATTACCAAGGACTTGGTTCATTAGACTAAAATGGGTATATGCTCACTGGACTCCCTGCCTGAATTTCTGAAACTCCGCTCGGGATGTGCGCCCAGCAGTTGGCTTGTAAGAATGGCTTCGTCTTGCCGGGGCTGTGGTCTTCGATTATCCACACTTGCCCGGACTGCGATATCGCCGGCCGGAAGATGTCTGGCTCTTTGCGGAAGGTCAGGACGTCGCTCTTTGCTCCATTGCACGACTCGGCCTCTCCGCGGGAGAGTTGGAGGGCGGCCGTCTCCGGTTGCTCTGGGCTGTGCGACTGAAGCGCTTGGAGATATGGCAGGGCAAAGAAGCGAAGACACGCAGCCGCCGCCACGGGATTCCCAGGCAGCCCGAAGAATGCTGTCTCACCGACCTCTCGTGGGAGCATAGAAAATAGAACCGGATGCCCTGGCTTGACGGCAACCTTGTGGAAGACAGTTCTCCCTCCTATTCGCTTCACCAAACCGGGAATGATGTCGCATCGGCCAGCGGACACCGCGCCAGAGGTGATTATCATATCATTTCCGTCGTCAATCGCGCTCAAGATGGCTGTTTCCATGGCTGCTGGACAGTCGCCAACAACGCCACGAAAGCCTACGTCGACTCCCCATTTTTTCAGCATCGACGTGAGATACGGACCATTGGAATCAGGGATCATGAACTGATGCGACTGGCCAAGCTCCGACCGCAGCTCAGACCCTGTCGAGAAAACGGCGACCCGAGGCCTGCTCAGGACGGGGATTTCTCGCAAACCCACTGACGCCATCGCCATTAGGTGGTGTGGCTGGATGCGCTCTGCTTTTGCCAGGATGACATCGCTCTTGGTAAAGTCACCCCCGGCAAGCCTCCTATGCTGGGACCGTCGGGCCGGCTTAGAGACAGAGATGTACCGGCGGTGGGAGGACTTGTTCTCGCTCACAACAACCTCCTCAATCGGAACACAGCAGTTGAATCGCTCGCTCTCTTCGCCCAGCGGAAACGGCGCGCCCGTCATGATCTCCACGCATGGGGGAACGCCATCCTTCAGGTCGTCCGCTGTTGAATGCGGTCTGTCGCCGGCTGTCGTGGTCGCAAGGACCTCAAATGTGACTGGCGTCTCAGCACTGGCTATTTCCGTCGCGGCAGAGCTCAAGGCAAATCCGTCCATGGCCGAGGTATCGTACTCGGGGGTTGAAATGAGGCTGGTGATTGTCTTGGCGACGACTCGGTCGCAGGCATTGTAAAGGGAACATGTCTCTGTATGCGACAGACGCTGTCTTTGTGCCTCAATATCAATCCGAAGTCTTGCTTCGGCGTAAGATAAACCCATCCTGTGCGTCCTTCTGGTCTGCAGATGTCCATCTACGGTCAATCTACCTGAGAATCGATTGAGATTTGCCGGTGACAGTTCCTTGGCAGCCTCAGAGTTACCGCATTAGGCAGTCTCCACGCACATCACTATGAGGTCATGGCAGGGGTTTTCCGAACGCTCCGCAAACTCCCCCGCAATTGATTTGTAAATATCCTCGCCTCACTCGTCCATCCCTGAGTCTCACCTGCCAAGCCAATATGCCCGAGTACACGGAAAGCAGAGACTCAATCAAGAACATCTGGGGCGAGCGCACCCCGTACAAGCACCAGTGGCCCACCCGCTGCGACAGCCACCTGGTCGATACCCCGGACAAATGGGTTCAGAGTGCCTGTGTGCTGTGCAGGTATGCACTTGATTTGCTGAGGTTGAGTGCGATCGCTAATATGTAATATAGCAATGGCTGCGGCATGGACATTGGCGTCAAAGACGGCAAAATCGTCGGTGTACGGGGGCGAACGGTCGACCGTGTGAATAAAGGCCGTCTTGGACCAAAAGGTCTCAATGGGTCAGTATCCTTTACCGTCTACGAGTACTGACACTAACAGAAGCAGCTGGGCTTCCATCAACCATCCCGACCGCCTCAAGCACCCGCTCATCCGCCGCAATGGCAAGCTGGAGAAGGCGACCTGGGACGAGGCCATGTCGTTGATCGTGGAGCGCGCAAAAGATATCCAGTCGCGGCTTACGAATCACGGTATTGGCTTCTACACCAGTGGACAGTTGCTCCTGGAGGAGTATTATGTTCTCGCCATGGTTGGGAAGGCTGGGCTAAATACACTGCACATGGACGGGAATACTCGTCTCTGCACTGCCACTGCCGCCGCCAGTATGCGCGAGTCGTTTGGTAGCGATGGTCAGCCTGGCTCGTACGCAGACATCGATTACACCGACTGCCTGTTCATGGTCGGGCACAACATGGCTGCCACGCAGACGGTGCTTTGGTCGCGTGTCCTGGATCGACTTGAGGGACCGAACCCGCCAAAACTCATTGTCGTTGATCCGCGGGCGTCAGATACGGCGAAGAAAGCGACCATCCATGTGAGGCCGAAGCTGGGCACAAACGTCGCTCTGCTGAATGGGCTGCAACATCTCATCATCGAGAACGGCTGGGTGAATGAGCACTATGTCTCCTCGTACGTCTGCGGTCTGGACGAGTTGAAGAAGGTCGTCGCGAAATACACCCCTGAATATACCGAGAAGATCACCGGCGTCCCGGCCGCACAACTCCACGAAACGGCGAAAGCACTCGCCCTCTCCGGAAGCCTCCTCTCAACAGCCTTACAAGGCGTCTACCAATCCAACCAAGCCACCGCCGCAGCCTGCCAGATCAACAACATCAACCTGATCCTCGGCCACATTGGAAAGCCCGGCAGCGGCATCCTCCAGATGAACGGCCAGCCCACGGCGCAGAACAACCGCGAGACCGGCTGCGACGGCGAGTACCCGGGCTTCCGCAACTTCCAGAACCCCAACCACATGAAAGAAATCGCCGACGTCTGGAACATCGACTACCTGCAGGTCCCGCATTGGAACCAGCCCACACACATCATGAACATGCTCAACTTCATTGAAGCCGGCTCTATCGAGATGTTCTGGGTCTCCGGCACCAACCCGCTCGTCAGCCTGCCGCACCTCTACCGCGTGCGCGAGGTGCTAACAAAGCCGGACCTCTTCGTCGTCGTGCAGGATCTGTTTCTGACGGAAACCGCCGCCATCGCGGACGTCGTCCTCCCCGCCGCGCAGTGGGGCGAGAAAACCGGCCTCTTCACCAACGTCGACCGCACGATGCACCTTACCCGCAAAGCCGTGGAGCCGCCCGGCGAGGCGAAACCAGACCTCGACATCTTCCTCGACTTTGCGCGGCGCATGGAGTTTAAGAATAAAGACGGGGATCCGCTTATACCGTTTACCCACCCCGAGGAGGTCTTTGAGAAGTGGAAGAAGATGTCCTACGGCAGGCCGCTGGATTGTAGCGATCTCTCGTACGAGAAGCTCGATGGCGGGTCGGGGATCCAGTGGCCGTGCACGAAGGACTGCCCGTATGGGAAGGAGAGATTATTCGAGGACGGCAAGTTCTTCACCGACACGGAGTACTGCGAGAGCTACGGGCATGACCTGGAGACCGGCGTGCCGCTGTCGAAGCAGCAGTATGAGGCGATGAACCCGGCTGGGCGTGCGATTCTCAAAGCAGCGCACTACCAGAAGCCGTGGGAAGCGCCGGACGATGACTTTCCGTTTTATCTGGCGACGGGCCGGAACGTGTTCCATTTCCACACAAGGACGAAGACGGGGCGGAGCAAGCGGCTGCAGAATGCAGACAGGGATGCGTGTGTTGTGATCTGCCAGGAAGATGCGGATGAGCTTGGCGTCACGGCTGGGGAGATGGTTATCGTGAGGTCGAGACGAGGGCTGGTGGAGCTGCCGGTTAAGATCGAGGGGATTAACAAAGGCCATGTCTTTATCCCGTTCCATTTTGGATATTGGGACTCGCAGGATAAGCGTGCCAGGGCTGCGAATGAACTGACCATCGGTACACTTTCCCATCTCCATCAACCTTGATCCTGGAATCATACTAACCACGAAAGCCTAGAACAATGGGACCCCGTCTCCAAACAACCGCTCTTCAAATCCGGCTCCGTCCGAATCGAAAAGTGCGTCCAGAAAGAACCCGAATCCAACGCGCCCCTCGCCCCCGAAAAACAATCCGCCGCCATCCACAGCGTCGAGCAACACAAAGCCAACGCAACCGACGTCCGCAAAGACGGAGCCACCCACCGCATCCGCTGGCTCGAGATGTGGCTCGGGGCCACGCACGAATCCCTCGAAATGCTGCACAAGATCTACGACACCCTCATTCCGCGCCTCGTACACGACCTCGAGATCCAGGCGGGGCTCGACATCATGCGGCGCATCACATCCGATATCATCGCGCACTTCGAGCCCGTCGTGCGTCGCTACCACGAGAGCCGCATGTACGGGCGCCAGGTCTGCGAGAGGCTGCGCGCCGCGCTCTTCCCGATGGAAGACAACAAGGACAACTCGTACGAGACTCTGATTGTGCTGCAGTCGCTGGAGATGTTCCTCGCGTACATCGACGGGCATTTGACGGCGCTGTCGCCCGCGAGCCAGGCGCTGTGGGACGGCGAGTTCGTCGACGCGGTCAAGTTTGCCGTCGTGCAGATCCAGCGCCAGAAGGCGTGGGTTGTGACGCATATCAAGGTTAAGAGCCCGCAGACTCTGCTGGTGCCGCAGTGTCCGCCGAATGAGCTGTCCGGGGATGGGGAGAGGGATGGGGGCGGTGTCTTGGCGAGGGAGTTCTATTACTAGCGTTGGGTAGGCCTGCTAGTCCTAACGCTATAGCTATCTGGCCACGTCTATGTATCTAAGGATAGGTATAGATATGAATGGAAATCAAACCGGGCTTTGAGTCTTTGCAGCACGAGGCCTCTGCACCTGAACCTGTGCCTCAACACTCGCGTCCGCACCAGGAGGACTCGAAGCCGCATCCGACAGAAGCGTGAGGTGTATATCACTCTCTTCCGCACCCCCATGTCCATGACCATGACCATGTCCATGTCCATTGCGTCCTCCCCACGCCGTAGCCGAGTAACCCACTGGAATCGACCTCGACCCCCCAACTGCACACGCGCTCGCCCGCACCGTATTCCGGTCCTGCTGCGACGCCGACGCCGCCGTGTGGCTCTCGTAGATATTGCGATACGGATAGCCATAGCCGTACGCATACGGCTGCGACTGCTTCGCCGACGACCCGAACCACCGCGGCAGCACGCGCTTCAGTAATGCCGCGATCGCCGGCATGCAGGTGCAGATGACGCCGACGGCGGCCTCGACGACGCCGAAGTAGGAGAGCTCGCCGCCGTTGTCTGCGCCTCACAACATGTGTTATTAGATATGTTCTTGTGGGTGTGGGTACAGGGAAGAGAAAGAGGGGGCCAAATGTACGTACAGGTGATGTTATACGTTGTGATGGAGTGGTAGAGGTGCGTGATACGCAAGATATCGGCGATGATGATGCTGTCCCAGTCCGGACTTGTCAGCGGCGCAGCCCACAGGCAAAAGCAAGCACATAACCAAACAAACAAGCAAAGCAGAGATAGGTAGGGAGAGCGGTTGGACGAGACATACAGGATCCCCACCGAGAACATACACAGCACGCGCACCTTCTTCTGCAGGGGCAGGTTGAGCCTCGCGAGCAGCGGCAGCGGCAGGACCAGGACCAGCAGGTCGAGGGCGATGTTGATCGGCGGCATGGCCTTGAAGCCTGTCTGGCTGATGCAGGTGCCTCGGGCTTGCTCGTGCTGCTGCTCCTGGGAGTCCGCGTCAAAGCGCGTCCAGAAGTACGCGGGCGGCACGCAGTAGAAGACGCTGGCGAGCACGGCGGCGACCCCGTACACGGTGCACAGGATGACGGCGGCGTAGGCGATGCGCTTGAAGGGCGGCGTTGGGAAGATGCGCAGGTAGAAGAAGAGGATGGAGAGTTTTGCGAGGGTTGTTGAGGCGTAGAAGGCTATGATGCCGATGTAGAAGAGCTAGGGGTGTGGTCTGTTAGAAGGTGTCTTGTTGCCATCTAGTTCTGATCTGATATAGGAAGGGCTGGGACGGCAGAGGCGCACCTTCATCTGCGCGGTGATCTGGGCGGATGTCAGCGCCCACATGTCGGTGCCCCAGCCGATGTTTGCGCCTGGTCGTTGTTAGATGGGAATCTATCCGTGCTCTGGACAGGGTGCACTATATCGAGATAGGAATATGACGAGGGCTCTAGCGTACCGCGAATCATGACAGCCGTATCGATCAGAGCCGTGCACTGCGTAGAGCCATTAGACACCCTCCTTGGACGATGTCAACCCGACTGACTAGCCAGGGCAAGGGGGAAGACACACATAAGTCACGACTCCAAGCCCATCGTCTATCCCAAACGACGCAGACAGCGGCGGCCGCCCGATGAGCCTCAGTCCGATGGCGAGCGTAGTGAGGATAATGAAGACCGCGCCGACGGCCAGCTGGGTAGATCGACGGGTGCGCGGGGGGATCCCGCAGAGGGTGTTGGTTATGTTCATTGCGTCTGACCGTAGCATGAGAGTTGATAGCTGAATGTGAAGGGCGGGGAGGCTGGCTCACACAGATAGTCGCGCAGGTCGCAGTGGGATTCGTAGCAGGAGGTCATGGCAGCATACTCGGCGGCGCAGAGTGTTTGTTGGACGGTGCTGTCGGTGCAGTTGGCAGGGCCGAGATGGGCTGGCAGGCAGGCTTCCTGTTTATAGTCTCAGAGTGTCAGACATGTCCAGAGGTAAAAAAGACACAAAGCATAGGAACCCAAGATATACAGCGCATAGTGGTAGACCAGCTTCACAAGCCTGATCACCCGCCAGAGCAAAGCCCAGATGAGGCATCCAGACCAGCAACGAGGCCGTCAGCATCCACATGATCCTGGCCATAGCTTCTCAGGTAAGTGAGCATTTCACGATCCGTGCACACTTCGTCAGGCTCAAGCTTTAAGCTTCGAACAGAGAAAGGGGCCGTTATCGGAATGGGGATTTGCCTCTTATACGGCCAACGTGGATTATCAAGAACAAGCACAAGAGGGGAGTTTCAAGGCGCACTGATCGCCCGTCAGGTGCGCCACTGTTGGGCCATTGACCAGTCACATCGTCTTGAAACGAGGATCTATCAACTCTCTAGCCCATGCCCCTGCCAGCCAAGGGCCGCGGAAAAGAGGGTCTAATTTCTTTTGCTTGGTGCTCAACGGCGGGCGTGCATGGGCCACGGTAATACGGACATGGAGGCCTAAAGAGTGATGGATCTATTGATCTCCGTCTCCATGGCGATCTACGAGTTAATCAAGGGGGGTGGTGGTCTCGATCCTGCACTATCATATATTGCGGTGTGTTTCATGTATAAGACTCTATGACCCTAGCCAGGAAAGAGAAAATGGATGGATTGCAACTTAGTTGCTTTGCTACACCCTCTCAATAAAAACAACCCGACTGGCATAATCTCCCTTGAATGAATACTGCAGCCCCAGACTCATCAACATGCTCCCCGCATACGGCCCCTCGCCATCAACCAGATACAACCGATCCCCATCCAACCCCTGCAGCCTCACCCGTGGCAGCGCATGGTTAACCCACGGCGCCAATTGGAAGACGAACAGAACAGCCCTCCAACCAGGCGCATCCTCCGCGATAAACAGCGCCGCGGGCCAGTTCGAGTCCTCGGGCAGACTCAGCCGCCAGAGATCACCAGCCAGCACAATCGGGCTCACCCTCTCAGCCAGACTTATCAGACCAGGGATAGCGCGCTTGTCGTCTTCGCCCAGCTGCGCCGGGTCCAGCTCCAGCCCAAACGAGCCGCACATCATCGCAACGTGCGCGCGGAACACCAGCGGCGTGCTCCGCCCTGTCTGATGGTTCGGGACAGACGAGATATGCCCGCCCATCGCGCTGGGCGGGTATGCGAGGGACGCGCCGAACTGGATGAAGACGCGCTCAACGGCATCACTGTCATCAGACGCCCATACCTGCGGGAAGTACTGCAGCATCCCCGCGTCGAAGCGCCCGCCGCCCGACGCACAGCCCTCCCAGAGAACATCGGGGAAACGGCTCGTCAGCGTGTCGAAGACATGGTACATGCCTAGGATGTAGGCGTGCGTGGCAGAGGGGCTAGGCGTCTCCGCGAGCCCGCGGTTGTGGTCCCATTTGACGTAGCTGATGGCGCCGTTAGCTGTGGCTAGGAGAGCTGAGATAGAGTCAATGATAAACTCCTGCACGCCGGCCAGCCCCAGGTTCAGCACCAGCTGGTTCCGCTGCTCGGTGCGCGGGTAGGCACCCGCATGCAGGACCCAGTCGGGGTGCTCCTCATAAAGGCGCGAGCGCGGGTTCACCATCTCCGGCTCGACCCAGATCCCAAAGCGCATGGTGCAGTCAGGGTCTGCGCCCGCGATCTTAAGCGCCGTGATCCTGCGGACGAGCGGCTCCAGGCCGTCAGGAAACCGCTCTGGGTTCGGCACCCAGTCGCCCAGACCTGCCGCGTCGGAGGTCCGCGGGTGCTTGTCGCCAAACCAGCCGTCGTCCATGACGAGCAGCTTGACGCCCAGCGCTGCAGCCTGCTCTGCGAGGGCGTACACGCGGTGCTGGTCGATGTCGAAGTACATCCCCTCCCAGCTGTTCAGCAGCACGGGGCGGGCGCTTGTCGCGAACTGACTGCGCATCAGGTGCTTGCGGTACAGCGCATGCAGGGAGCGCGAGACGCCCCCCAGCCCGTTTGGCGAGTACACGGCCACACACTCCGGCGAGGCGACGGTCTCGCCCGGCTGGAGCACCCAGGAGATCGGAGCCGGGCCGGCAACAACCCGCGTCAGGCCCTGCGAGGCCTTCTCGACCGCAATGGTGAACGAGCCGCCGTAGACCAGCGAGAACGCCCAGGCCTCGCCCTGCGCCTCGGTAGTGGACGGGTGCGCGAGCGCAACAAACGGGTTATGCAGGTGCGACGAGAACCCCGTTGTGCTGCCGATGCTGGACAAGCGTGTCAGTTCCCACTTAGTCCTAGTCTCCAAGCACAATGCCATACCTCTGCACCCCGTACTGCACCGGCTGCCGCTGGCGGTGCGTCTCGCGCGCCCAGTCGCCGCGCAGGCCCAGCATCTCAAGCCCGGCCTGCTCATACGGGAAGTCCACCGCCAGACTCGCAAGCGACTCGACAGTCACAGCCTCACTGCTGGCATTCTCAATCCGCGCACTGCGCACAAGCGCATTGCACGCAGGGAACACAGTATAGCACAGCTCCGCGCCCAGCGCGCTATACGGATCGCGCAGGCGGACGCGCAGCGTCGTCGCCTCAGCCGCCGTGCCGAACGTGCCGGGCAGCAGTCCCGGCGGCGCGCCCCCCGTCGTCTTCCCCGGCACGACCTCGTGCGAGGCATACCGGAACGCCGCCACCGTGTGCCCGGCGCCCTGCCGGATCCGGAACGCCGGCACGCGGAAGTCGCCGCGGCCCTGGTCCGGGAACTCGCGACGCACGCGGTCCGGCATCCCCGTCCACCCGTCGACCAGGGGCTCTGGGTCGTCTGGGATGGGGCCCGTGGCGGGGCCGCCGAAGTGGTCGGCGCGTAGGTCGCCTGTGGCGGCGTCGACGTGGAAGCGGTAGGACAGGGCGGTGCCGGTGAGGGCGAAGGCGAGGGAGGAGTTCGGGCCGGAGTTGGTTACTTGGATTGGGTCGGGCATTTTGGGTGCAATTGGGGCTATCTTAGCCTTTTCGATAGCTTAGGGTACAATTTGGACTACCTAAGGTAGGGATGAGGAGGTTGCGTGAGGGGGGTAGGGTTTCCCTTATAGGCCGGGGTTCTACGGGCTAGCCGGAAGCGCCACGGGGTTGGGTCCGCGCATGCGTTGGACGAGCATATTCTGGGGGTTGCTATCCATTGTATGACTAAAGGCGATGTTAACGAGTCTAGGGATAGAATAAGTCCAGGACTTTGTTGGACATTTGTATCCGGAGGTGGCGGAACGTAGGCAATAAAGACAGCAACGCGGCATAGAAACAACAGTTTCCAGGGAAGACAATAACAAAAAGTCACTGCAACACTCAACATTGCGCGCCAGAGCGGCGATATAGTCGGCCGATTTGCAGGCAAGTTCCCGGTCCTCCTGGGGAACGAAGATGGAACGGTCGTCAGCCAGCTTGGCCAGCCTCGACAGCCAGTAGAGTCGGATTTCTACTAAAGGCGCTACTTTTACGTCAAAATACTATTTGACTAGAATGCTCCTACACCTGCGGGGGGCGTTATGTGTAGTTGATTTGGCGAGGGCATTTTGGTATCCATGAGCACTATACCCGCATCTTGTTGGTCGTTTTGTTGGAATGCTAATGTTGGATACCAGGACAAGGTTATGACCGTGAAAGGTGTCTTTACCAAGGAAAAGGAAAACCGCGAGCCGCTGGGTCCTGAAATCCCACCTTATATAATCTGCCCCCGGCCGTTCTTGTTGCATACGCGGGGACAAGTTTGGTTACAGCAAGCAAAACGCAAATGGTAAAATCAATAAAGCAGCCTCCGCTTACCACGACGTAGGACCACACCGGATACCCTAATAACCGACAAAAACAAGCGGATCATTGGGGGAATCTCACACCCGGAAGGGGACAAGAAAGGGTTTGTAAGGGCCGCGGAGAAGACAGTCTACGAGCAGCGACCCAGGGTATAGTACAAAGCCTACTCAAAATGCAAGGCCATAATTGTGTCATTTTGCGAAATGAAAAGATCAATACCTTGAGCTCCCGTGGAGCGGTCCACGGGTACCGCTCCACGGGCCTGGCAGCTTACTTTTTAAACGGGGAATAGGTACCTGCCAACATAGAATGACTCCAGGCCATTTCTCTCGTTGGCCTCCACTGCTGCTGCTCCGTCCGCTGCGTTGTGTCGGTCGCGTGGCGCTCTGCCGAACGCCTTCTGGGGGTTATGCCCCGGCTGGCCTGGAGCGAGCGCAACTTAATATGTACAAGCTGCATAGTTCCATACGCGGCTGGTTGGGGAGGGTACGCTTGTGGAACCAGGCCGGTCCGGACTAGATTCCAGAATGGTCGGAACGAGAGTCTCGCTAGGTAAAGCATGTACGGGAGTGGAGTTCGACAGATGAAAGGAGTTCATTCTTCAAGGGTGAAAGTACATGTAATGATGAACGACTGAAAAGAGAAAAGAAAAAGACATGCGCAGTGAAGCGAAGCAACTAGCATACAACCGAACCAAGCCACCGGCAGAAAAGATAGAAATCCACCTCAACTCAGACAGACCAGCATACTCCCACTCTCCCACTCTTGTTGAACTGATTCACTCAAGATAGAAAACTCTAGATGAATATCACTAGGCCGCCTGGCAAGCCGTATTCGGGCAATACCCATGATCGCAAGCAAAGCTGCACAGACCCAGGTACGAGTTATAGTTCTCCAACCAGGGCAGCGGGACGCCGCGGACTCCAGTGGTTGGCGGGGTCGGAACCGGCACGCCGTAAGCTGTGCAGGTGCAAGGCCCAGGGGGGCAGTAGCCGAAGTTGCAGCAGAAACTGCACAGGCCGACATAGTTGCCTGGACCGGTGCCGGCGACGCAGGTGCTGCCGGAGCCGCCGGTCGGTTGCGTGGTTGTTGTGGTGCGGCTGGTGGTCGTGCTTGTGCGCGTGCTAGTGCTGGTCGTTGTGCGGCTGGTCGTTGTGCTTGTGCGCGTGCTGGAGACGCTGGTCGTGGTGCGCGTGCTGGTGATTGTGGTCCTGGTGCCGGAACTGGAGCTGGTGCTGGTTGGGCGGGTTGTGGTGGACGAGGTCCGCGTGGTTGTTGGGGCGGATCCCCAGCCTGGCGGTGCTGTCGGCTTTACCTTGCCGAGGGACGGCGTCGGCGCGCAGGTCTGGACGTGGAGGCCTTGGGTGAGACTGTTGAGGCCGGCCGACTGGAGCGAGTCGATTGGAGCTGGGGGCAGAGATCCGACTGCAAACGGTTAGATCTGAAAAGCAAAAGTGAAGAGAAAGCGTACCGTATGGGTTGAAGTTGTACAGTCCACAAGTGCAGCCATCGATGATGGGCAGCAGACTGATGTCGGATTGGAAGACTTGTCCATTGCGACTGAGCGAGAAGGCCTGCGAGCCCACACCCATCGGGACCTTGAAAGCGCTGGCTCCGGCTGGTGCGTCAAACACCTCGACATTGCCACCGGAGTTGACCGTCACGGTTGCAGGCTCGGTCAGGGTGGTGACCACGAACACTGCATCTTCCATCGTCTCCCAGCCATTGGGGCGGCCGTAGAAGTAGTTTCCGCTGCTATTGCTGGCGGGGACCATGCAGGTATCCGTGGCGTCGCAATTGACATCACGGGGTGCAGGGCGATACCAGTACACCAAGAGATCCTCAGTGATGTAGGGATCGACCGAAGTGGCACCGTCTTTGTACGCGGCAATCCAAGGCTTGGACATGTCCATCCAGCCGTCGTGAGGCCTAGGCAGTTAGTACGGCACAAAGGTGAGGCAGAAAAAGCTTACATGTCATTACACCACTTCGACGCCCCGTCATCAGTGTGAGGCGAGCTCAGTGGACCGATATAGTGCGACTCGCCGTAGTCGTTCCAAGTGACAATCTCGATGAATCGGGGTTGCATGGTCAAAATCGTCTGCCAGCGATCGAACCAGAGCAAGTCTCCGGGGAAGACCCAGTTCTTGCTGTATGGGACCTCGGGGCCGAAGTGCGTGAAGAACCATGGAGAAACAGCTGCAAAAGTTAGTCATGACAGCTTCGTGTGGGAGGGAAACCTACGGGCAATGTAATCCTTTCCCGTGTTGATGTACATCGCATCGCCGTCCTCTACCGAGATGGAAGCTCCGGGACGAGGCGCTTTGTTGTTGCCGTCGTTGGGCCAGGCCATCCAATTGAGCAAGCCATCGACGCCGTTCAAGTTAGTGCCGTACTCGGGGTGATAGTTCGGACCCCAGTAAATCTCGCGTCCAGCTGCCTGGCGCATGGCATTGATATCAAGGCCATCGCCAGCAAACGAGGAAACAAAAACCTTTCCATCGACCATGAGCTGAGCTGGGCGGCTCGCGTACTGGGCGATCTTCTGTCCGACTTGGGTGCCTTGGCCGGTGTTGTACCAGTTGAAGTCGAAGGAAATGAAAACCTTCATGTCGTTGTTGGCGGCAGCCTCATAGGCGAGGTTCAGTTGCTGGTCGGTGTATGGATCGACACCGATGTTCAAGGCAAATGCATCGATTCCAAGGGCTTTGGCACGTTGCATGTCGTCATCGTAATCGGCTGCTGTGTTGCGGTTGCTGACGATTCCGATCTGCTTGTGTCAGTGAGAGTCCGGGCAACAAAAGAAGGGCAGGTACCATGAAGTGAGCAAAGACAAGTTTGTCCGAAGACGACTGTCTAGCTTGGTGGGAGACCGCACCAGGGGCAGCGTGGATGAGCTGGGAGAGAGCGCCCAGAAGGGAGAGAAGCGCGGCGAGCCTCATGATGTTGTTGGTTTCTTGGTTAAGATGTTGTTGCTCGCTTTGTTTCCAGAGGAGTTCAAGCGGTTTATATAGCGTTGGGCGCGTATTGAAACGCGTTCGACCTCGACAGCAAAGAAGGTGGTCAAGAGTCGGGTTCATTGGCTGTGCTGTCCACCCCTTGTAACATCGCTCATTGTTCGCCGCCCACTTCGCTATACATCGAGTATTATCCCACGGTGGAACAGCTGCCACTTGGACAGGGGTGGCATCCTGCGCATGGCCAAGGCCAGGAACAGTTAGACCCCTCCGCCCTGGGCGAGGACTAACGAGTCCTGGACGTTGGTGCGTGATAAGAGTAGGGATTAGGGCTATAGCTCCCCACATTATGATCGGGACCAGGGCCTGCAAGGGCCATCGTCATGTGGTTCATCAGTGAGACACCCCAAGCTTTTGATTATCACGGCATTCCAGCGAAAGTTTGGACGAGGATTTGGCGAGTCTTTCGCGACTGGCACCGCTGAGCAGCTACCCGAGCAGCTAATACGATCTTGCTTGCTGGTTTTCGTAGAGATACCCCAGGTCAAAGGGCAGTGTCACACGAACCTTCCAGATGCAACGCTGCATACACCTTTGGGCATGTCGGCTGATAGATTCGAGCGGGGCCCCAGTCTGTGAGCCCGGAATCCGCCTTCGCAGAAACAGCGAGGTGGTGTTGTGGCATGAAGCCGAGGCTTTGCTCGCACTGGGACAACATGTTATCACGAACTGAGCTTGGATTTGTAGCTAGCTTGAACAATGTTCTGAGGCGATGGAATCCCAAAGGAGACCCAGGTTGCAAAATGAAGTGGTCGTCTTTAGAATCATCTCGACCGTGTTCTGCTTGCAGCCTACACGGCATGGTGCTTGCTCTAAGCTTAGTCTTCTTGATATTATCCCCAAGGCGGGCCAATACCGGGGCTCAACAACGGCCTCGGACGCTCGTTCATGCACTCTGTTGAGGCTCGTACGATGGCCGTCATTAGCCGCGAGGGAAATCAGAAAACAACCCAGGATTCAATTTGTTTGTTCTCGGTCGATAAACCCGACTCACACTATTCGAGCAAATACCGCTGACGCACATATTTTGTGAACCGTGGCACTGCATTCGGTGGAACTAAGCCCGCGATGACTCGGTAATGAAGATGCGCGGTCAACAGTTAAAGAGGGTACTACTGAGCCAGCGCCCTCTGGTATACTTCCAGATACTCAAGCGGCATCACCCTCAGTCGCCAGGCTAGGCCAGTAGAACCCTTGCTGATCATCCCTATACATAGACGAGTCGATGAACTCGAGGTCCGTAAGCGGCTGTTCCAGTAAGTCCTGGAGAAGCGGATCAAACAGTGCCGTGCCAGCGGCCATGTCGGTAAATGCGGGGGGAAGCTCGGCGAGCCCTGCGCCCATGATCGAGCCATACGAGGAATCCTGGGAGGTTGAGGGATATCCAGTGCCAGGATGCCCGCCTAAGCGGACTTTCGTGGGGCTGAGAAGCTCGGTGATGGCTTCGATGTGCTTGTGAAACTCGGCCGCGGCGTAGTTGCCACTGTCCCGCAGCTGTGCCAGGAAGCTGACCGCTACTTCGTATTGCTCTTCGTCGCCGTGCCGCTCTTTCCCCGGAAGCAGGCTGGAGATGGCGAGAATGGTCGCGGCGGAGAAAAGATACTGGGTATAGAAAAAATCAAAGACCATGAAGGAACCGTTTGTCCAGCTGTCGATCAGTAGACTGCACGAGTGTCGGGCGCAGCGAATGCATGTTTCGGAGAGAGCAGTGGCCGAGGCTGGTACGTTCGTTTCTTCAACGGGCTCTTGGCCTCGGGCTCGGAGACGCACGCAAAGGACGTGAAGGAGGATGGGACGCGTGGCGAGGATGGCGAGCTGCAAGAGTCAGTAAAGAAAAAGCCTGGTTTTGGGACGGCGTACTTGATTGAATAGAAGGTGAAGGGAGCGTGCCTTGGGATCCCAATCCCGTTCGGACCGAGCAGAGGACTGGAGAGAAGGTGAGATCTCCTCCAGCCAGCGTCGAAGATCCTCGAATGTCTCTTGAACCCGGTGAGACAGTGACGTTTTTTGCGCACTCTTACCGTAAATCGAGTCGATCATCCTCCCGGATATTCGGGCCAGTCCTATCCGTGCGACAAAGTAGGCTTGGTCCGGGAAGTCAATGACTCCCTTTTCACGTAGACTTGACGGGCTTGAGGGTAGATCGACCTCAATCTGACCGTCCTGAATTGCGACAGGGTATCCAAGCTTCGCCGCCCACATGCGGTCGAAAGTGTAAGCCGTCCAGAAAAGCCGATTCCGATGTTCTCGTTCTCCAGAGTCGGTCAATTGGGATTCGGGGATGTTGAGGTGGAGGCCCATAATAACTGCAAGTCGAACCGCAGAGCCCGCGAGGCTATACGCGGCGTGCCGTCGGTTGAGATACAGCGAGTACACTGAGAGGAGTAGATGGATCTCCACCATGTCCACACTTGGGCGCTCGCTGACAATCCGGAGAATGCTAGTAGCTTTGCAGAAGTACCTTAGACCGGGAAAGCCGTTGTTCGGTGCTGGGTTTCGTGCGGCGTACATCTCGCCGATCGCAAACAGAGCCCAGAGTTTACTCCTGGTCAACGCATCCAGCGGGCTGCGGTCGAGGGTCTGAAAAGTCGAACTGCGTCTAACGACATGATAACAGCGACCGAGACCGTTCAACGCGGCCTGGACCAGCAGTCGAGCTCGAGCAGGGGTAGGCCACGGACATTCACCTTCCGATAACGCGAGAAGTTGCTCATCGCTGGGGAAGTTGACGCGAGTGAGATGGCCATGGTGGGCATGAGACATGGCTTGTCGGAATCGCGGCGCAAATGCCGAGTCAGAAGCTTCAGCGACAAGAATGGGAGTGTCCAGAGCATCTGAATTGACAAACCAAGGGCTTTCGGCAAGGACGGGGGCGTTCACCGTCTCTTCGCTGGGAGGCTGTGCGCTTCCTCGCAGACGCCGGTTCTCGACAACGAGGTTCTCAATGTATCTGTTCGAATATTAGTTCGAGCTTGGCAAGGACTGGATGAACTGACTCCTCACTGACTCTGATTATGCGATTCTTGCGGGGGTACACGCATTCATCCTCTTTGGCCGCTTGCCGACAGCCAGCGCAAGGGGTGCCCCCCAAGCACTTGACCTTGCGGGAGTGGCATCGACGACAACTAGTCAAATCAGCACAGTACGAGGCTACAACCCAGAAGGCACCATACGCAATGCTCTTTGAGGCCCGAGGACGCGTTTTGCTCGACATGGCGATGATGACATGAAGACGGCAAGTGGAAAGTCGAGGCCGAAGTGCGACATCTTGCTGTGGTGGCGCTCGGGCTGGGCAGCTTTTCGCCGGGCCCGGGCTCGGCATACGAGACAGAATGCCGACGGTGATGTCCACTGCTAGTGATGGAAACACCTAGGTGGTTCGTGAGATGCTCAGATCTCAAGTGTACTTATCATGTGTTTGTTCAATCAGGTGATATTGAGTGACTTTTAACACCGCTTGCTTCAATATATACGGCAAGGTACTCAAGTACCTCCTCCCTACGACTCCGCATCTGTCCACCCCCACAACCTACGAGGCTTGTCGACAAACAGCCGCTGGACCTGAGCCTGGGTGCCCGCCCACTGCATCGTTTGACTTCGAATAGAATCATCGTCGATGTCCCTAAAGTCCGACGGCACCAACGGCCCACCCGGACCGTTTCCCTCCTTACTGGAAGTATGCGGCCAGTCGCTACCAAACACCACCATATCGGGCCCATTGATCATGAGCGTCTCGGCGACAACGCGCATGTCGCTGTACAGAGGCTCCTGCTTGGAGTTCTGGTACGGGGCGGATATCTTCACGAACAGGTGGTGGTTCCGTACGAGGTCATGGACTTCGCGGAACCCATCAATGGTGAACGGGTCAATCGTGTTGCGGGTGTTGTTTGTCCGGGATCCCACCATCGCATGTGCATAATGGTCAGTGACGACCCGGACACCAAGAGTGGGGATGATCGGATGCAGTGCTCTAAAGGCACTGATGGGGATCCCGACTTGTAGCACCCAGTCGTGGACCCGAGCGATCTGCGCTGCTTTGACCACATCGGACGCGATCTGTTCATCGGTGCCGGAGCTACCGTAGTTGACGCGGATGCCGCGCACGCCAGCATTGTGGAACGTTTGTAGTGTGTGGTTGCTGATATCCTGGTCTAGATCGAGAACGCAGACGCCGACGTATGTGCCGTTGAAGGAACGAAGGGCGTCGATTAGAACGCTGTTGTTCGTTCCATATACACTGGGGAGGACTACGGTGGCGTGTTTGATGCCTTGGGATTGTTGGAACACCGCGGCGTCTTGGCGAGCTGCGGCTTTTGAGGTGTAGTCTGTGCAGGTGAGTCAGTTCCTGGCTGTCTTGATGGTGTTGAGGGCCGTCTTCACCTCTATCTGGGTCTAGGGGGTACTTCTCCGGCTCGATGATGTGGATATGCGAGTCCCTGCAGCGGAAAGTCAGTTTGGTCCGGATCGAAACAACGAGGGGGCGCAGGGAAGAATACCATGCGTTCGGTGGGACTACGAGCCCATGGTTCACCATGCCCGATACCATGTTTGCGAACAAGAGCACCTTCTGGAGTCAGCCGTGGGGGCGCGCAGGACAAGAACCACCAGACTGGAGACAAACCAAGCTCAGGATGAACAACCCGGCCATCTTTGTGGACCTTGTCTTCATACCCACCTTCTCCACTCTGACGCTGGTGTTTTATATGCTGAGTAGTAGAGCGCATCGGATGGATCCGATGGATAGGGTAGGGCTCGGCTCTTGGAGGTGAAGTCGGCTGCCAACCGAGAATCCTGCGGTTCCCCGCACTGTCTCCGTGGATTATCTTGTTCTTAACATCTCGCATGCCACTCTCTGGATGACTTAGCCGAATTTATGGAGCCTGCGCCCTGTGCATCCTAATCCACAGACAGATCACTTTGCGGGGGATGCTCCAGGGGATCTGGGCCAGACCCAGGCCCCCTCCGCAGAGTCCGCAGCTGTGTCTGCTTCCAGTCGGATCAACCGTGATCAACCTCTTGCTCACGAAGTTGGGCTCATATCGCTATCCAATACTACCGATCCAAAGTACCTGGGGCCCTCGTCAGGCGTGACGTTTGCACGATTGATATACGAAAGCGCTCCCCAGTCTCAAGGCTTGCCGCTGTCCTATATTCGAGAGCATCGACACCAGGGACCACTCGGGTCTACAGTAAATCAGACTACGGTAGACGCGCTGGCTGCTGGCCTCCCTCTCATCCTTTTACCTTCACTTGCGGACTGTCAACAGTACGCCGAGGCCTTTTTTAACAAGACGCCCTTTTACCCATTCGTCTCCCAAGGTGTAGTCTACACTTTGCTCAGCCAAGTACAGCAGTGTAGTGACACATCAGAATAGAGTGGCTGCTTTCCCATCCGACTAGCTTCAGCCCAGGTCCTGCTCATTCTATCGCTGGGAGCCCGGTTTCTCGAGACCAGACTGGGGTCCGATTATGGCTCAAGAGGTCTGTTCTTAGCAGGCATGGCACATTGTTCACAAGTCAACTTGCCCGAGAGTATTGAAGGCGTTCAAGTGCTGCTGTTAATGGTGCTGCACAGCTTCTTCAATCCCGAAGGTCTGAGCGCCTGGTATCTCCTCCACACAATTATCGCAAGCTGTTCCACGAAAGCCGCCAATTCGAACGGCATGCAGGTTCCTGACGCTGAGGACCTTCCCCCCAGTGATGGCGGGTCGGTGCTCATCGATGAGCTCGGCATCTTGCGTGATCTGTTGGACCTAGGCTGGCTGAACGATTCGACTGCAGACACTGCCCCAGCTTGGGATTCTAGTCATCCTATGCCGGAGTATGGTCTTGGTAATGCTCTTAATGAGTACAATGCATAGATTATGAAGTATAGCGAGAAGTGGTTTAACCTTTGCCGCAAATCATCGTATTTGTTCTGTAATCAACTATATTTCAACATAGCTCTAGATTCTTAGTGCTATGATACCTGAAGAGACTCTCCATCCACCATCTGCGATTCTAGAATAGAGATAGGATGGCTCATCATGGATATGACTCATTTTCGCATTACAGTCCACCAGAACATGTCCAACCGAAGGATCCGGAGTAGTCCTGGAGGCGACGGAGTTTAGCCGAAGAGGGCGGATCAGCCGAGATCGGAGCAAACGTCACCTTCAATGCTATTTAGGCCCAGCTCTAACTCGTGAAGCCTCGAATAGCTACAGGCAAAACAGTCGTATCATAATGGATGTAAACTCGCAAGATATCATTGACCGCCTGCAGCAATGGGGTGCCTGCGATGTAAGCCTGCCGGAACCCCCCTATCCACGGAAGCCTACCCTGGTATGCATGCATATTCTAACCAGCCGAACCACCTGCAGGTCGCCGACGGACTGTCCAAGCTCAAGTACCCCAACGGCGGCTTCCTCGAAGGCTTGACCCTGTACTCGCCCGAGTTCCAAGCAGGCGCGACCAAGATCGTAGGCCAAGCGTTCACCGTCAAGTTCGTGCCGAAGAGCGACGAGGCCGCGCCGAAGCTAACGGGGAATTATGTACGTACCTTACCTTACCTTACCCTACCACTCCAGGGACGCATCGCCGGCGACGAACGTGAAATACCGCGCTAACAGCATTCCGCTCACAGATCGACATGATCCCCAAAGGCTCCGTGGTCTTCATCTCGCAGCCCCCGCCGCAGGTGAACGCCGTGTACGGCGGGCTGATGACGCTGCGCGCGCAAGCGCTCGGCGCAGCGGGCGTGGTCATCGACGGCCGCGTGCGCGATCTGGACGAGCACCGCGCAGCGAACTTCCCGCTCTTCGCGAGGTCCGTGGGGACGACTGCTGGCGGCGAGGTCTGCCGCCCGTCTGAGGTGGATGTTGCGGTGCGGCTGCACTCGGACAACCAGGAGGCATGGATTCAGCCCGGGGACTACATCATTGGGGACTTGAATGGGGTTGTGCGAGTGCCGAAGGAGCTGGCTGAGCAGGTTCTTGATGCGATTCCGGCGATTGCGGAGGCGGATGCCAAGTGTGCGCAGGGGATTAGGGCTGGGAGGAGTGTGCAGGAGGTGTTTAAGGAGTTCCGGGGGAGGTAATCTATATCAACGATAAATCTGCTTGTTGTTTGTTATGTAAGATCCAGCGCCATAGACCTTTAGGTACTTGCTTACTGTCGCAAAGAGATGTCCCTGCTCTTCAACTCAATACTGATTCATGGATGTCGTTTGTAGGGGAAAGATATGAGGTATTTATTTTTTTAAAATCTCAAAAAGCTCATGCAACTGAGGATATCGGCCTGGAAGCATGGGATTGATGGTACGGAAACGCAGACTCATTCCCAGCCAGGCTCACAAAGGCGCAAACATAGAAACCCTGCATGTTGTAGATACCGTAAGCAGCTAGTACCATGAAGCTGAAACACGAATAAACACTCAATTGATCGAATCACCGTCCGCCAGATCATAATTCACAAATGGTTTGACAAAGGGACTTAAGGTCCACGCCCGAATGTCCCCTATGCAATGTACCTAAAGCCTTCTCGGCGGGCCACCCTTTCTTCTTCCGTAAGACCAGCAATTTCCATCTGACTCTGGCCTCTCATCTCCTCAGTAACGGTAGTCTCTCCACTTTCAAGACGTTTGTTGGCGCGAAGGAGAATGAAGCGCATGCATAGTGCCAGGATTATGACGGCAAGCGAAAAGGCCGAATTCGCCGCCATCGCGAGCACATACCCTAATCGGGGCGCCGAGCTGTCGGGGTAGAAGTACGACGAGAAGATCTGAGATTCAGTGAGAAGATTCAGTGAGAAACAAGGTCTATGTTCAAGATGCTGGGGGAATCTCACCTGGGCAACGTTGCCAAAAGCATTTACAAAAGCCACTGCGGACGCTCGCTTGATCCTGGGACGGAGCATAGTCTTCTGCGTCCAGGCCAGTACGACCGCATTCGAGCCATGCCCACCAGCCACCATGAGGATCATTGCAAAGTACCGGGCATCAGTGTTGAGCGTAGCAGCCGCAACGACGAACCCGACAATGGCAACCACCATAGGCCAGATGGCGTGGAACGAGGAGTTCTGGAAGCGATCGGCGGACCAGTTATTCGCGATGGAAACGACAAGACCAACCATATACGGCGGAACAGTGAGGAGCAGGGTATTGACCGTGTTCAACCCGAGCGTCTTCACCACTGTTGGGAAGAAGTTGGACGTGGCGCTCGCGACCTGAATGCACAGGAAAATGAGGGCAAACACGTAGAGCCGCCAGTCCCTGAACGCCATTTTGAAGCCGTAGCTCCAGTCCTCGTTGTCCTCGTCCACTTGCCCAGCATCGGAAATCAGCCGCCATTCGGCGACGGCGCGCTCTTCGGGGCTCAGCCAGGAGGTGGTGGATGGGTAGTTTGGGAGGATGAATACTGCAAAGATGGCAACGAGCACCGTGGCTGAGCCCTCGATGATGAAGATCATCTCTACTACTCCAAACTTCGGGCAACATCCAGCCCGCCCGTGATACCAGCTCCAATGAGACCGGAGAAGGCGCTGTCCAGCTGAGGCCCTGAGAAGAGGAATGCGCTGCGCACAGCCATCTCAGAGCGTTAGTACCAAGATGAGATGAGCAACAACGCTCCAGCTAGTTCGGATTAGCAAGTCAATGGAAAGTGTCAGATGAGGATCAGAGAGCTAGGGCCCTCACGATAGAAAGTAGCCTCCACAAAGCCGGGCAGGAACCGGAGAGCATAGAGACCTCCGGCATTATGGGTTGCCCCTACAAGCGCTGACAACGAGCCCCAGAGCCATAACGGTAGGTATATAGATGGAGGGCCGTAGATGGGCGAGGAAGATGTTGGACGGGATTTGCATGAGGACGTAACCGGCGAATAGAAGAGCCACGGCGGTGGCATACTGAGTGCTGGTGAGGCTTAGAGAGTCCTGGATCCCGGCCACCTTTGCCGCTGATATGTTGTTCTAGTGCAGATAGACCAGTTAGCCAATTGACGCAGTACGCCGAGTCTCGTTGGGGGTACCGACTCACTCGATCAAGATAGTTCATCACAAAGATGACCCAAATGCATAGCATCATCCGTATGTCAAGCTTTCGCTCGAGTCGCTTCTCAGCGGCAGCAAACTCCTCAGCGCTCATCAACTGAGCCGGGGCCAGGCGGTTGTTCTCAGCGCCCTCCTTGCCTGGATTCTCTAGGTAGGTCTGGTCGACTTCGGCCTTTACTGAGTCCGGCATGCTTGCTGCTTGTCAATAGAAGTGCTGGGGAATAACGAAGACGACAAGAAAAGACAAAATTCTGGCAGCAACATGCTGAATTCCGGCACCATCCCCGGCTTAAATACACCCCTTTCTGTGTAGAAGTGCATTCCTGCCTAGTGAACATGCCATACCCCATGGGAAACAGCTTAGCACACCCCGGACCCATAGCCAAGCATTACCCACCGGATGGAGCCGCCATTAACAAAAGTGGGGGTGATGTCGGAGCCGAAAGCGAACGGCTAGAGACCGAAGGGGGTGAGGATCCATTGCGGGCTTCCGCAGCAGAGTCGGCTCCCTTCATCACGGCTTGTATAACTATTCTTGGCTGGTGGACGTTATCTTCACCAACTTACAATTGTACATTTCTCCCGGCTGAAGCACCACATTACCGTTCACCATTCCGTCCACGTCCACGTCCACGTTCACATCCACCCGCAGGCCCTACCAACCTCCATCATGACGATCGTGCACATGGGTATGTAGTGATATAGCCTAGTCTTTTATACGATAACGTACTAATAAGGCTTCCGCCAGTAAAGTCATGTTCAAGTTCCGCTCCGAAGTCACGGAAGAGCACAAGGAGACCTTTGTCCGCGAGCTCAAGAAACTAAAGGAGCTGGGCTGCGTCAAAGGGCATCGCTTGGTCGTCGGAGGCCCGTCTGTCACCGACCCGATAGAGAGAAGCAAGGGGTTCGAGTTCGCCCTACTCAGCTTCCATGAATCGATGGAGGACTTGGAGAAGTACCAAGCAAGCAAGGAGCACCATTGGTAGGCCTCCGAGACTCATGATCAACCTCTACTGACCGAAGTAGGGTCACGAGCACATACATGTTTCCATACAAAGATGACCTGATGCGCTTTGATTTCGAGCTTGCTCCGGAGGACGAGCATATGTTTTCTTGTTTCTAGGTGGTTGATCTCGTATACTATCATGGATAGGCATTTTAGACTAGAATAGATAGGCATTTTAGACTAGAATAGATAGGCATTTTAGACTAGAATAGATAGGCCATTCATGACCTACACCGTGTACAACAACATAAACGTCAAGAAGCAATTATTATTTGCGCGATAGAATCTACAGACATCACTTAACTCCAAACGTAGAACGTAGAGCACACTGCGCGGAGTAGCCCCAGCTCATCGGAGACATCCGATAGTCGCGGAATAACCGAGCAAGGGCCCTCGGCGTTCTGCCGTCGGTTACGGTCCGTCGACGGTGCATCGTCATCTCATGATCGTCCTATATCGGAGGTTGCTAAGCTATACTTATAGCCGGCTCCATTCCGTACCAAGACAGACTATTCACTCGATACCAGCGTCAGTTGACAGCAAATATGGCTTCTACGGTAAGCATAACGGAAGATGACCAATGTACCAGCACAGAACTAACCCCCAACAGACTAGATACTACGCCAACCCGGCCGAGGCGGAAAAGTTCGCGACCGCTCTCCTAATCAAAGCCGGCTTGTCCGAGGAAGATGCACTCTCAATGGCCGAATGCCTCGTACTGGCCGACGTTCGGGGCGTTGTAAGCTCTCACCAACCCAAGCC
>RHLP01000781.1:0-24557 GCA_003719405.1 Aspergillus incahuasiensis
CGGCTACACTCTCCATTGATAGGCAGTCACCCTCTGGAGTATCTAAGTCTCAAGGTACATTCTCAACCCCCCCCCCCCCCTGAGCGCTAGCTGACCTGTGCTCGGTCGCGTTCCACCGATGTCCGGCTCAGCTAGATGATGCTCGAAAGCCCGGTTTTGCCTTTGGCGGTTGTGCCCAATAGTGGTACTGCTTGAACGTGACTTGCGAGACCAGCTGCATAGTCGCACTGACTGTTGTCACATTGCTTTGGGGCTTTGGGAGGGGGGAATAGACAGAGAACGGGAATAACGCATTATATTATTACAAGCCCACGAGTAATGGACAGCGCCCATCATCAGATTAGCTATAAAGTCTCACGTTCTGCTCTAGACCTACAAGGATTATCAGTCACGCAGAGTCAGCTAAATTACCGTAGTAGAGGCGGGTTTTAACCACGGCCGCAAGATGCCATCTATCAGATACTTGGGCGAAGACACTGACTTCGAAAATCACAGTTGAACCCCCAAGCTTAGAGTAACGAAGGACTCAGTCGCATACAGAGTATTTATAATATCTAAAATGCAGCTAACCTGCAAAGCTCAGTGCCCAAAAACGCCTAAGGTAGTGATGATAGAATTGCCGCTCAACAATACCATTGTATATTGTATGCACTGCTTTTCTCTTCTATCTCCATCCCATTTCGTATCTACGCTAGGCAGGCGCTGATAGTTTCTTCAGGCTCAGCCTCGTTGTCTCGAGGTTGTTATCGCATCTGGTGATGGCCTCTACAAGCGTGATCATTACTACCATACTTTGATTAGTGTGATAGGCCAGTAGCAGAATTACCGCCCTAGGTAGAAACAACAGAGTTCATTTCTACATGATCGGTCTCCAGAATACAAAGTAACCTAGACGAAAAAGAGGAAAATGAGGATCACCCTGATTGGGACTTGGCTGATGATGATGATGGTGATGGTAAGATGGGATGAAGTTAGTTCTGGCCGGATAACAAGGGCGTTTTTATATTGTTTCTTAAATAAAAGACGGATGAGGCTCTCGTTGTGATGTTTTATGTTGGTCATCGTTGGGTCGTTCATGCGTGCCCGATATAAGGACCTTTGGCGAAAGAGGCCATCCAAGAGTTTTTAATGTTATTCAACACTCTGTACGTTTGGAGCGGCGTTATGCGCATAACTGACCAGGAGCGCGACACCCGAAGGTTTCCATAGGGGTCAGTTAAGCCTGGAAGGACGGCTCGACAACCAATTGAAGTATTGAAGCATTGCCTCATTACTTTGAATCTATATACACTCGATTGACTTTCCCTTTCGTTCAATGGGATATCCGCCCTTTACCTTAGATACCAAGCGCTAGCGGCTTTATATACCTAGGCTCATTCGTCGCATTGCTATCAGCACCATGAGCTGTTTCAGCTTTATGAGAGATTTCCTTCGTCCGCAAGTACCCACTTTCTCCTTGAGTACTGGCCTTCATTGCTATCGGGCGCTGCTGCTGTCGAGACAGGGTTGATTGGCGTTCCCTTGCTTGCAGAAGCCATAGGGTAGCACCGTGCTTCACACTCCATAGAGACACCGCTAGTGTCTCGATGATGTACGATTGATCGTGTTCTTACCCAGCAAGCCCCCTCATCCCCGGGATCTTACATCCGATGTCGCTACTCCAAAGTTTCGGCGATGGTTCGAGGATTGCTCTACAAAACGATAATTACTCTAACGAAAGAGGACAGAGTTTACTGCAGGTCAGGTATAATTGACTGTCATTACTAGCATACCAATAGCAGAAGCTCGAAACCTCACAATGAACGACCTCGGCGACCAACATAAATGAGCCAAAAGATACCACCCCCAACCAGAGAGTCACTCCAACCAAAATCCCTTCGACGGTGCAGTTGGACATCTACCAAGCTTCCTGGGTACCTCCTAGCACCTCACCCTAGATATATACCCTGTCGAGCCAAAAGCGACCCCTGGGTAATCCCCGAAAGATGCGCTCGTATCAATCGACGATTTATTATGATTTGACAACGGTGTAGGCTTTCTGCCAGGTGAGTTCGATGCCTTCGTCTGCCGCGATGGCGCCTCGATCATTCAATCGATGCTCGTGAGGAAGATTCTTTCGTTGGAGTTCAAGGGGAAAAGTGGACGATTGATGCTTGCATCGGCAGTGGAGAAGGAAGACCAGAAGGAGGCTTGGTTGCTTGCTTCAAAGGGCGAAAAAAGTGGTCTAGAGACATGGTTTTGGGGTTTGGTTGCGATTGCTTTTGGGATGGAGGGTTGATGCTTTGGAAGATGATGGTGATTGAGGGAATGGACGAAGTGCATTGAGAATGAGGAGGAAATAAGACTGACCGAGAATCGTGGGAATTTCTACACCTGATGCTAGATAGCACAGCCAGCGACCGTTCTGCGGCCGCTTTGGTTTTCTCATTTGTTGACACTCACTCTCATTTGGTGCCCGAAATACTGTGCTTTGCTCCGAGGTGTTTTTTTTTTTTTCTTGCTGTGCTTATAGAGTTACTGAATTGATTAGAGAATGTACCTGTATCGTCGGGTATACCTATCTGGAGTTGTATCTAATGAAAAACGCCATTTCCAAGGTACTTTAGGGTACTGCCTAGCACGCGGGCAGCGGCTACGCTACCCCACACTCATGAACGCCGTGCTGCGAAGCGAAATGATAGAATAAACCTTATAATGTCGTTTAGTAGAGATTAGCCTAGGCTCAAGCATATCTATAGCTAATGCTAAGTCCTGTTTAGCTCGGACTTCACTTGCTGCAGCTTTTTGCTTTGCCATCAGCAGCCCAAGGCTCCTGTCGTGGGCCATGGGACACCTGCAAAGTAGACGCGTTCCACGGTGGACCAAAGAAGCGATTCTTGCGGGAGCTAGCGGTTCTTGGCAGCGCGGACGTTGAATTCATCCGAATTAATTAAAATAACATCCTATCATAGGCTAATAATCGGTAATCAATCGAAACAGGATCCGCTTCCACTCAGGTACTTATATGGTCCAGCCTACCTAGGTGTATTTAACGTTGGCCTGAACCACTGTCAATTCTGCCGATATGGCGTTGAGATACGCGAGTGGGTGATATAGCCCCGACATAAATAGTCTTATGGAAGGCCTACGCTAACAAAGCAGGACAGGCCCCAATGAGCGCCGCACCATCAGTCGCGAGGATCTGGGCTTCTACAACGCCCTCGTCATCGCAGGCGTCTACGACATCGCGGAAAAAGGGCTGGACTTGAAAGAAGCCCGATCATACTTTGCCCCTCTGAAGCATTGCATCCAGCACCATCCATTCCTAAGCGTCGTCGTCAAGGACAAGCATACGGAGAAGCCTTTCTTCCAAAGGGTACCGAGTCTCGACCTCGACAATCACATCTCCATCGTCCTGGACTACAAGGCCAGTGCTGAATCGGAGAACGAAGCTATTGAGAAATTCCTCCTGCCAGTCCTCGACCGGCCCTGGCCAGCCAACGCCCCGCCCTGGCGCATCGTCGTCCTCCCGCTCGCGTCGCAGCATGAGAGCGCTCAGCGCGTCTTCATCGCATTCTCATTCTCGCATACCCTCGGAGATGGAGTCATCGGTCATACCTTCCACCGCACCTTTCTCAGCGCGTGGCAACAACCTACTAGCAAAATCGAGACCTCGAACAGCTCGATAGCATCCCCGCCACCTGAACAGGAACTCCCCGCGCCATTCGACACCCCTTCCAGGCTCCCAATCTCCTGGGGCTACCTCCTGAGCCCGCTTATAGCAGCCTACCTGCCCAAGCTCGTCTGCAATCTCCTCGGTCTCCGCGCCGCAGTCACGACAGTCAATGCAGGGACGTGGACCGGCCCGCCCATGTTCTTCGACGCCTCTACGCAAAACAGCAGCAGGATCCGACTAGTCGAGATCGAGGCCCCGCTTGTCCAGGAGGCGTTAACGGCATCGCGGAGTCACGGGGCGAAGCTCACGGGCCTGCTGCACCAGATGATTGTCAGGGCTCTGAGCAAGGCCCTTCCGGACAAGCGCATCACGAATTTCGTCTCGGGGACCGCGGTTGATATGCGCCGGTCTGTCGGCATTCCCGCGTACGCTTGGGGTCTGTATGTCACCGGGCATTACGAGGTGCATCCTCGTCCTTCAACCGCAGACATAGAAAGTGACTTTTCTCCATATGCATCCCCATTCCCCGACGAAGCCTGGTCGGCGGCAGCATCAATCACGCGGAACCTCGCTCTCTGCGCAACGCGCCTCCAGGACCAGGCGATTGGGCTCCTGCGGTACGCGCCCAGTGTTCGGAACTGGACAGCCGCAAAGATTGGGCAGCAGCGAGACTGCTCGTACGAGGTGAGCAACTTGCTTGCGTTTGAGCCAGATGCTGTTGGGACGGAGGATGGTGAGAAGTGCAAGATCACCAAGATGGTCTTTGCAACGCCAGCGAATGTTGCTAGCGGGCCGCTTGTGTTTAATGTTGTTAGTGTTAAGGGCGGGAGTATGGTAATTGCGGTGAATTGGCAGGTTGGGGCCTTGGGCGTGCCGGATGAGGAAGAGAGGGCGTTTGTGGATCGGGTTTGTGAGTCAATTAAGGCGGACTTCAGAGGGTTAAGCATCTAGTCATGCTGTAGTGGATGTACATTACCCAGTGGGTGAGGGAAGGGGTTGCGCTCGGATGGTTCAATGTTGCCGGGTTAGGGCTACGATAGCCGGCTGCCCTAGGTAGGCGTCCAATGTACATTACCAAGGGGTACTTTGACCCATCCAAACGTACGCATAAAAAGAGCGATAACTCACAAACTTTCTCACTATTCCAGCTCAACGCCTCGGACCAATGTAACACCGCTAGCAATGTGTCTTTCCCGAGGTCCTACATGTTTCTGCGACACATCTCAAGTAATCCCACTACCAAGTAAAAAGAGGATGAGGTGCCCCCAGTGCTTACTTCAACTCCAGCCAAACCAAACAGCCTCAAATAAACCGCACCGATTGCTAATCAACTCCAACCCAGCCCCATCCCCAACCGCAACCGGGACCCCAACCTCAGACTCCCGTACGCCTCAACCAAAACAAAACCCCACAGCGGAAGCTAGAGCACCCTCCGTGGGCCCTAGCCACCCACCTAAGGCAGCGCAATCATCCCAACAAACTGCTCCGCCCCCTCAACGGGACACAGCCAGTTCACGCGGTCGCCCACATACAGCTCCGCCTTGGGCGGCAGCTGGTTGAACATGGCCAGGTCGTCGAAGATGCCCGCGCGCACGACCGTGACCTGCCCGGGGGTGCCGTCGGCGTTGGTGCGCGTGCCGTAGAGGGGTGTTCCTGCGCCGAGTAGTTAGCACGAGCAACAAGGAGGGCAGCCGCCAGAATCCAAATAGAAATGTGGCAGATGATGGGGATGGGGAAAGGGGGAGGAATCGCGCACCGCACTCGTCACAGAAGTGGTTGCGGATCGTGTTGCCGCTGTCTGCGCTCTTCTGGATCGCCTTGGGGGTGCCCGTGACGACGATGTCGTCGTTCTTGAACACGAAGCTGTAGGTGAAGAGCGAGCCCGAGTTCTTGCGGCAGTCGCTGCAGTAGCAGATGCCCTGGTGTTTCTGTTAGCTCGGACTGGGGCGAGAAAGTACTGAGTAGGGGTGTTCGGGTACTGACAGATGTAATGGGGGTGCTGGAGAACTCGATCTTGATTTTGCCGCAGAAGCAGCCGCCGGCGACCATCGTGAGAGGTATGGGTTGAAGATGAGATGAGATGGGCTTGGGTAAGACTATAGTCAGGAGATGTAGGATAAATAGTGTCAGTTGGGCATGGAGGAAGTATATATGACACTGTTCAGCTCGGAGTTGACGTACTCGGGTCTGTTGAGGTTCACTGGGTGGGGTGGGCATGGAGCTGAGTAATCTAGCTGGAAATCTGACTAATTGTTCATACTGGCGATTGTTAATGCTGACAAGCTTTCATAATTTCTTGTTTGTCGCTTGCATAGTTGGGCTTGGGTATGCTCCTATGGTTGCGAGCTATTGTGTCTGAATCGAAATGCAGTACGTCTAGGGGATGATTCATAGGTCAGCAAGGGACGTAAATATCTGTCGGTACCTACTCGTGGGTCTAGCGCTCTAGTAAGCTCTGAAGTAGATGAGAGACACACATAGAACATTCAACGGATGAAGGTGAAATGTTTACTGACTACTAGTGTCCTCATGGGCACTGGCGATGCACCGAGATTAGCCTTCGAATCACCCGGCCTTAGCCCTAATTACGGACCCCGGCCGTGGGGTGCATATTGTAGTCCCATTCACCCGCATAATCCTATATTTTTGCAGAAAAAAGTTGGAAGAACTTACAATCCATGAAGTACGGTTCATGATCTACTCTATTACTGGGGTGAACGGCTACTTGCACACACTAGTGGCCAGCAGAGTCTGAGACATAATCTGCCCGGCCCTAGCTTTTAACTCCTCCATATCCCAGTTTACATAGACGTACCGCCCGTTCAGAATCCTCTTAACTTATTAACAACACCATAAATTTCGCTGCCAGTTGCGCTGTAGGAAGTCCGTCAACAACCCCGTCTATTTCAGACTTCGATACCGTAGCGCCTCTAAAAAGAGCGCGGAGAATGTTGATAAGGCAAACCTACCGCCATCATACTGGAGGTCCACCGGCACGCGCTTAGACTTATCAACTATGAACGTATGCACATTCCCCGGATTCAGTGCCGCCTTAAACACAGCTAAGTGATGGCCTCTTCGACTATAACGCAGGCGCTGCAGATAGCGCTGTCGCAGGATATGGCGTCTTAGACCTTTCTGGGTTTGCTTCGTGGCGGCCGATCAGGATGAGTCTCTTCGAGCCGGCTTGCGCGGAATGACATGGCTGTTGCGCGCCTGATTCCGCTGCTTTAAGGGAAGGTTGCGTAAGCGGCTTTCGAGATACGGAGAACATGGGTGTAGTCGGCTCGCTTATGGCGCTTGTCGCAATAACTGCTTTTCCAGCTGCAGTGGGCTCAGGGTGATAGGGCGGGGTAGATGTCGTTGTGGAGGTAAGGGAGTTGAGTAGGGGTAAGCTGACGGCATGACGGCGGCGCGGGGTGTTGTGGACTAGCATGGACTTATCTGGATAACTGGCTTCTGAGCATAGTAGAAGCAGTCCTGCCCTGGTAAAGTGCGACCTTCCCCGCCTCTAAGCCGGGAACAACCTTGAGACAGCGGGAATTTCGGCTAGCCACTGATCCTGGTCCGGGGATTGAGGCCAGTGCGGCAAATGGCTATTCGGAGCATACCTACGGTGCACTTCACTAGGTGACGAACCAGCATTGCATGTCTGCTGCAGGTTGAATCCACTCGCGAATCGAAAATCGATTCTCTACCTAGGCACGGAGGACCCATCTATTGCTAAACATCGCATTCATAGCGTGCTTGGCATAGATTGAGGAGACCTTTGATCGACACTAGAGATTGGGGGGTCACTAACCATTCTGGACTCCCTGCGGAACTTTGTTGAGACTCCATTGGATGGGCTGTACCATATTTTCGAGCTTTCAACGCACTGACCTGATGGGCGGGGTACTGAATTGTGAGAAACAAAGGATACTCAATTAGAGCGTTATCCGATCGCTATGTATTCATTGTCTCGAGTAGAGTCTCATTAGGTAGGTACCTAGGGTAGATATTGATGCTGGATGGCCCGCCATACCAGGTAAGATATACAACAGTAGCGTTCAACAAATACAAACACACAAGAGGCGCTGAGAGTACATTTGAAATCTCAAAGCAACTGCCAGTTGGGAGAGTCAAGTCGAGCAAGACGGAAGCAGAGTGAATACAGTTTGGGGTCTATGTCTCAAGGAGCCGTAGAGCCACAGCAGAACAGAATGGCCGACCTGAGTAGGACGGGGAAGGCAAAGGAAAGCATAGCATAACAGAGCGGGAGCGTTAAGAGAGTGTAGAGCCAGTAGGTAGCAGTGCAGGTGCGTGAAGCAGTAAAGAGTGTAGAGATCCGTAATCAAGCTAGCCTTGCGCGCATTCCCACCGTCTTTCACTGTAGGGTAGGTGGTTGCTAGGCGGAAAGGGCGAAGTGGATCAGGTTGGTTTGGTTATTTGTTCGTTCGTTCGTTCGTCGTCGTCGAAATCCCTTGATACCGTCGGATGATTGAGCTAGATGGCGTACTTTACCAGGCGCGTTGGTACCAACTAAGATTAAAAAGTCAGTCAAATAAGTTCCAGAGAAAGTACTATTATTTTGAATGAAAAGGAAGCTCACCTCAAGCGCTGACCAGCCCTCCGCCCGGCAGGGAAGTTGTACTCGTCCTCCCACGACTCCTTGGCGGCCATTAGGGGTCCCCACTCCTCCTTGATCGCCTGGAGGCGCTTCTTGAAGCTGGAGAAGGCGGATTTGGTGCTACGGAGGCTGCCGAAGCTGCGCTTGGTGCTGAGTGTGGCGGGGGCGCTCATTTCTGCGGTGGTTGGTTGGATAGTTGATTAAGTGATAGACTTGAGGTTGGCACGTTCTGTTGAGAGGGGACACAGGCGTCGAGTTGGACTGAACGGAGCGAGTGGGTGGTAAAGAGTGGACAGACTGTCGAAGTCCTAGGTTTAGCTTGCACTGTACTGACTGAGATCGAGAGTTGGATCTTGGTTGAGGTTCTCTGAGCCGCGGGCGGAGGCAGAGGCTGTATTTGTACCTGAATCCTGGATCGATGGCAGACCTTGGCTCTGGCCTTGGGAGGCCCACCACAGCCGCACAAGCGTTTTTGACTGTGCTCCGTATAAGGGGCTCGTGTGTTTCACGCATACTCCGAGATCCTTGACTCATGGGAATCTGCTGATTGGGCGCGCCCGATGATCGATCCGCTGCACCGCCGATCGCTGCCTGCCAGGGAGATTGGACCGAGGGCGATCGAACTCTAAAGGACGGAATGTCACACCATCCCAGCGCGCTGGGACAAACGATCGGTCTGTGCGGGAACGTGGCCGGGCCCAAGGTTCAATGGTCGCTGATGGGCGGGAGTTTGTTTTCTGCTTCCCGGATCGAGGTGCGCCCACATGCGCGTGCACATGGGATCAGAGATCAAGCGCTTCACTGTGAGATGGGCAAATAGGTAGCTTAAATTCATCACAGTTGGTTAAGTCCCGGTTGGCTATGGCGGTTACGGATTGATACTAAATAGATTTGGGAGCTTTTATTCCATTGGTAGGCGCAGACCAGGGCTGATTGCAAGACCACTTCCAGTGCAACAGCGAAACCCAGTTCTGAGATGACCGTTAGCTGGCCCGGGTGAATGGAGTCCAAGCGCACTCCGTCATGCCCTCGTTGATCTGATCTGCCTACGCAGTACATATACTACGTTATATAGTAATGGTTACTCAAGCTGATCGACGGGTTAGCACGAGGCAGCATACTTGATTGATCTCTTCAACCCCGAGACTCGGATTTCAGACTCGGCACTTTCAATCTTATTTAAGCTTTCCAAGTTAGTTGCCATTGATCTTGATTTCACTTCGTCGACGCTTGTCATGCGCCATGGCTTGTGAAACAACGGCTTTGATTCTTCGGGAGCGCCACATGACTCGTGTGCCTGGCGATCGCCAACGTTGCTGGAATTCGACACATCACGGACACTTCCGCGCCTCGAGAGCGACCTTGCTAACCCAGGGTGGTTAAAGAGGTATCCAATCAGAAGACGCTGATGTATGAAGCTGTCTCAGCGAGTAGAATTCGACATGTAGAGATGCTTGGAGTAAATTACAAACGATGATCTAAACTGCACGCTTTTTGGGGCTCCCTGCCAATGTTAGAGATGATCAATGCACTGCTTAGCTCCCGGTCAAGCTCTTGCTTGTTTCTCCTGACACCGGCTCTTGGATTCCTCCCCTGGAACCAGCCCGGCAGGACTAGCTGAGCACTGCCGCGATCAGTCTAACATCAGTTCCTCACGGCCGCTGCTGATTAAACGGGTACTGATCTACGGCGATTTTTATGGAAAGGTGGATATATACACCTAGGCAGGGGTACGATCAGAACATAACATACGTGCAGTGCAGGCCTTGCCCGTCACAAGAAAGAGCCTTGTCTTTAGAAGAAAAACAACCGAGCATCGGTCACCCCAAACGGAGGATTACCGCGGCGCTTGAGCATTTGTCTTTGAAACAGAAACTAGGCCGGTTTAGGGCAGAACATTTGAAGCAGACCTTCTCCGGCCCAGCCCAGGTACATCATTTCCTATGTCTAGGTACTAGGTGTGTTGGCAAGGCCACTGCATACATCAATATCTTCTTGACTTGTATTTCCCGGACTACGGGCAAGTAAGTGTTGCTTAGTGTCTACTTCGTGCGGAATTCTGGCACTTGGTTACAGGTATGTAGATGAACACTATATATAGGTACATACGGGACGGTATAAACATTTGCTAGCATTCTTTGCAAGGGATCCGGTGGGGTTGTTTAAGCTTTTGAGGAGGTGTTATACGGCGGGGATGGAGCAGAATGCGTCGATAACGGGGTTGCCGGTGGTGAACAGGACGGGTTCGAGGGGGAATAGGCTCCCGACTCCCGAGTCGGGTTCCGTATACGCGAGATTTCCTGCCGACGGCGAACGCGCGGGCGGAGGCGATCTTGCAGCGGTTGATTGCCAATCTGGCGACGCAGTGCGGCATGTCGGTGGAAATGTTCAATGTCAGCCGCTGCTCGCTGTGGCCGATGCGCGCAATGTTCCTGCCCTGCTTGACCAGTTGGACGTTCTGTGAGCGTGCGACCATCTTGTACATTTCGCAGACCCCTTTCTTGAGAGGGACGCCTCCGAGTTTAGCGGGCAGTATCCGCCCATGGAAGCCGCGCACCGGTCTTACTTCCGCGAAACGCCTCCAAGCGCATCGGCACACGCAAACCGCCCTTGCGTCCCGAGCGAACTTCTCTTCCGCCTGGCAAGATTTGTCTTTGGCACACCGAATGTCAAACGGTGCTCAAATAGCATAGTCCTGTATGGTATCGACGGTGGCGGCATCCCGTCATTCCGCGAAGAAGGTTTCAATGAAGAAATTGGGTGGCGGTTCTTGTCTGATTAGGGAACTGCAGGGTCAGGCGGGAACATGTGTTCGTTTGTAGGCTGTGCGGACTTTATCCTGCCCATTAGCCAGGTACCGTATTGTAGCAATGTGACTTTCGAGGAAATGTACCTCCCCGTGACAGTGAATGTGGTAGTGCTGCGGGGTGCGATGCGATGCTGTTCGAATTGATCGAGAAGACGGCGAATGTCAAGATGTCGTCTGAAATAAAATATGGCAGGAAAGCGTTCTAGATTATGGAATAAATAGATATTCAGTCCTCACCAGGTATGAAAACCGGAGATTCGCCCCCAGTGCCTGCAAACATGGCTGCCGCAATTTGTCCGTGGACATCCACATCATAATTCAACCCCGGATAATCCCACAGAGTCCCGTCTAGAGCACGCGCAGCCGTCCACTCCTGGAAAGTCGCGTAGTCTTCTGCGTCAAATGGCCCTGTTCGCGGCTCATCGATGTAGACCAGTTCCGGCTGGAACCGAGTGCCCGACTCAGAATGGGCCGCAGTCTGCACGGAAATCACCAGCTTCCCTAAAAAGCTCTGCTCCCAATCCATGCGGTTGACGCATCGAGTAATCAGCCTGCTCTCCCAAAAGTCCCAACGCTCGGTGGTCTCAAGCGGGCCCTCTCCTTGGATAATCAACACTCGGCGCAGGTGGCTCAAAGCCTGCGCAAAGTCCAGAGACAGCGGCTCTTCGTCTGCATGGGGGGCCGCTACGGCCAGAGGCTCTTCTATCTTCGAAGGGCACGTCAGAGCCAAGTGCGTCAGGTTGGGGCACCCCTGCAGCGTGGTGATGAAGAAGTGGTCAAAGGCGGGGTTGCAGAGCGCCAGGCGTTGCAGCCGCGGCCATATATCCAACTTCACGCGCACTGCCCAGCGTCGAATGTCGAACCTAAGAAGCCACAGCTGCCGGTATGGCGCAGTGCCGAGGCCATCGCGAGGGGAGCAGAACTCTTCAACGGCCTCCAGGCGAGAGATGGCGCGCGCAACGAGACTGTCATTGCTGTTGGGTGCAGGGCCCAGGACAAGATTGCGCAGTGGTAGGTCAATTATTAAGCGGCGGACGCTGTTGTTAAGAATGGATAGCAGCTGGTCGATGTGTTGGTCTGTGGCGTCGAAGCTGATGGTTGCTGCTGAGGGAAAGGCGAGGAAGAGGGACCTCGCAGGGGTACCATAAATGGGGTTTCCGGCGTTGGCACGGCTATCGTGGGTAGAGCAGTATAATGAGGCGTGTTTGACAATTTCTGCAATCCGCTTGCCCGTGTTCAGGTACAGGCAATGCGTGAAGAGAAGCTCTCGGGCTAGGCGATGTGTTAACCTGCAGGTCAGGGTGAGGCTGATCAGGGTGCGAGTGACTGGGTGGCTGGGTGGGAAAATAGGCGGACTGGATGGAATCAAGGCCTCAACAATGAGCAAGATCAGCTCGGAAGGAAGGTACTGCATTCTGAAGAATGATAAGAGTGGGATGTCAGAAAGTTGGTGATGACACTCGAGAGACACTGAGGGGGCACTAGTCCAATCGGGGATGGCTGCTGCTTGGCATTACCCGATCATAAAACATGGCGTCTACGCTAAAATATATTGCTGCCATCCATGGACGTTCAGATACCCTAGTCAAGGCATTGTTGTCTACATAACCCTACAGGACGGTAGATAGGATACTAGTTATAAGGCTATTGCCTCCCGATGGGTATCTTAGTTGCCAAATACCTTACTACCGCTGTATAGGATTGAGAGAGTGCTGGTCAACTGCTCTTCAGGGCCCTTTTGCTCTCATGCGGAGACACCCGATGCATCAAATACTGATAACGGTCAACTGAGGCTGGGCTTATCGCTTGTCTGCGCCGTGCTTCCTTTATCATGAACTCCAACAGCCCCGTCTCGCACGCGTGGAGCGGGTCCGTTGCGTTTACGCTCGACGGGAATCCGTTTGTCAGGCGGCTCCCGCTGCGTGCAGCGCCTGCTGGACCGGGGGCGCGGGAGGGGGAGGGGGTGTCTCGCCAGTGGGTCTGCGACGCGTATCAGGGCATCGGCATGGTGAGGGCGTTTTGTGCGGCGCGGGCGCTGGCGTGTTTGTTGGCTGGCGAGGACTTGCTCGGGGGGTTTCCGCGGAGTATGCTTTTGGGGAGGGCAGGGTAAAAGTGATGAGAGGGGTTGTTGGGAGGGAGAGTATGCTGTAAGGGTGGTTTGTTTGTTGGATTGGGTGTGGTCGCGAGGATAGGTTTGGTATCTTGTTAGCCTCAATGGGGCTTGTCTTTGGTCCTGTTAGTGGATATCAATGATATACACTGTAGACAGTGGAGGAGTTTTATTCCCTATCTGGATCCTTAAAGGAATGTAGTCTAGAATACTGCAAGCAAACACAAGGCAGAGAGTCTAGCAAGAAAAGCAAACAGCTCTTATGCGATACAATGCAACAGCAAAGGCAAACACAGTCTGATGAGCGCAGTCCAGTCAAGCCAACCTCAATCTCCTCCAATCTTGGAAGTACCTAGGCAGGGTAGGTACCGTCCAGCGGTACCACCACCCCAGCAGTCCGTTTGCCCTCCAAACGCCGCCGAACGCTGTACCGCAGACCAAATAGCCGGATAACCCCCCCTAAACCTCACGCTCATGCAAGAAGAACCAGCCCCCATTAGTGGTCGTGCACTCGCGGTCAATGTTGCCAATGGTCCCGGTGTACGGGCCGCACTTGTACTTGTTGCCAAACTCGATCACGCCCTCGGCCTGGCCGGCGGGGCCGTCGACAATGACGCTCCAGTGCTCTGGGTCCGGCGCGCCGTTGGGCAGCCAGAAGAAGTAGTGCGTGTCCTCGCAGATCTCGCGCGCGACGTACGTGGCGCCGTCGTTCCTGGAACCGTCGGCTTTGTTAGTCTGCTGCTGCTGCTGCTGCTGCTGCTTGGAAGGACGGGGGGTAGAGTAGGGTATCGAGGGGGTGTGTGGGAGAGAGAGAAACGTACCATGCGCTGTGGCAGGTTGTCGACCCAAGCGCGGCGCCGTAGGGGTCCCGCTCGGTCACTTTGATGGTCAGGTCCCAGGTGTTGCTTTCCTTGAGGTGGTAAAGCTTGACGTCGTCGACGCTGAAGGGGAAGCTGGAGGGGGAGGTGGCGCGCTCGGTGACGGCCGGGGCGGCGAAGGCGGCGCCGGCGAGGGCGAGGAGGGCTGCGAAAGTGGTCTTCATTTTGGAGGTGTGGTTTGTGTAGTAGAGACGTTTGTTGGTTTGGGTTGGGTTGGTACAGTGCTTGTTTGAAGCGATTGAATGTTGATGATTGAGCGAATGTGATGCGATGGATGATGGGCACAGTAGTCCCGCAGAGCTGGGGGTATTTATATGCCATCTGGTGGCTGTTGGCCACCACACACAGCGACAGCTACAGCTACATCACAGTGATGCCGGGCTGCAGCATTGCATCGCATGTCTCAAGCATGTCTTACTCGCCTCGTATCCAGCGCCACGAGCAGCGTCTCCAAGAGCTGGAGCTCAGCCCACACTCCAGCTGTGTACTCCGGGCAGACACCGCTTGGTAAGGTGGCGCTCGGCATCACCATGAAGATCACAATCAAGGCGTGCCACAATTACACACCATTGAATCAGGGTCTTAGACATCAGCCCGGGGTAAGCATGACAAAGCGCGGCGTGGCCAATGGTTAGGGCTGCCGGCCGTGCACTTTGCCGCTTTGGGGCGCAGTGAGACAGCGCCAAGAGGGATCCTGCAGCTCAACCTGTTCACTGGTAGGGAGGGAGTATAGGGATTCTAAGAATAGGCACTTGGTAATACTCCGTAGGCTTTTGGTCTCACTGGCGGCAAACCATATGACGTCCCCGGCTCAAAATAGATTGCCAGATCGCGGATCTTTCCGTGCAGGGGTTCCTTGACGAGATCCGTGGTTTTTGGCGGGACGCTTGTGCCTGGCTTTGTGGAGGCTGTTGAGATGGTCATTGTACTGTTTGCCCAATATCTAGGGAGTGATAGTAAAGCTCCAGGTCTCTGGATATGATGGCAAGGCACGAGGCAAAATTCAAGAACAGAACCATTGTAATAGTACGTATAGCGCAGCTTGCAGGGTGTTTGTGATAGAGCAAACACTCATAGAAGCCACTAGCATGTACGGGGTCATTCCACCAGTGATTCCCCCGGCTCTGGTTGGATCGCCTGCAGTCTGAAACAGAAATCCAGCGACAAAGGCACCTAGTCCTATCTCAAGAGGATCCCGACAAAGGCTTCCCATCCAAAAGGTGCAATGCACTTAGGCAGCAACAGTAAATTCCAACTCTTTCAGAACACTCACTTCCAACTCTTTACTATCCTCTCTTGTGAATATCCGCACCTCACCGGCCTTCGGGTCCCTCACCCACCCCCCAGCAAACAGGTCACTCCGCACCACCCTCTCCCGTTCAATCCACTTCCTCTGCACAAGCACGCCCACATTCCGAGTCGAAGGCTGAGCCGTGGCCACCCGCACCAGCTCCAGCGCTCTCACCAACAACACCTGTCCCTCACGGGAGGAAGCTGAGACGAACGGCGCGCGGAGGAACCGCGCCGTCTGGTCTTTGAACAGGCGGTACCACGCGTAGTCACGGTTCAAGCGCCCGAGACTGATGTCCTTGGTGAACGACTCGAATATGAACGGGAAGAACCCGGCTATCTGCCAGTCGATGACGGCGGCGACGGTGTAGGTGCACTGCTGGCCTGGCGGAGAGCTGGACCGGGAGGGGTCTGCCTTGACGAGGATGTTCCGTGGTTCTATGTTGTTGTGGCAGAGGACGACAAGGTCCTGCAGCGTACGAAGGGCATGCTTGGGGACTTCGATTGAGGATTGCTCAGGCAGTGGCGGGACGAGGTCAACTCGGAGACCGCCGTCGTCGGTATCCTGCACTACAGACTTCTTGAATATATCCTGCGAGGCTATCATCGCGCGAACGAGACCCGCCGCGTCGGAAAAAAAGCCTAGATGAGGGCCGCCGATTGGGATCATTGGCTCGGCAGGGATCTTGGAGGAGTCATCGCTGTCGCCAGCGCGGAGGATCTCCTGAACCTTGCGATCACGCAGGTCAAGTTGCTGCAGCCTTTCCACCGCAGAAGCAACCTGCGCGACGATCTTCGTCTGCTGGTCATCTGGCAGCTCGTCCCATATGCTCTCTAGAGTAACCGTATTGCTGATATACGGGGTCACCAAGTAGTCCAGCACTCTCCCATCCTGCGCAGTCGCGGTACCGGTCTTGAGCACGGACGGGACGAGCTCGGGGATTGCGAGGGCTGCCAGGCGCTGGACTATTGAGACTCTAGGAATCTTGCTTTTGCTGGTGGAGAGTTCAAGTCGCCCGATGACTTGCTCTTCTGCCTCTGTGTCTGAGCTTTGGAGGCGGGCGATGAACGTGCATGCGTCCAAGGTCTGGGAGAGTATGGTTGTTGTGACGGTGCCTTTATCAGGGAAGATTGCGGCGAGAAGGGTGTTGTCCGGGGCGAGGTTGTGTCTTGCAGCAGCGAACATGGTTGAGGTAAATATGAATAACTAGGCAGGCTGGTCTTTAGGACTTCCTTTTATATTCTAAGGTAAAGAAGAGGTGGCCTACAGGCTGTTGGGTACACAGAGCACAACAGAAAGCAAACGCGTGCCCCTCGTTTGTGCAACTTGAGCCTAGCGGTGTGCTGCCCCTGTCTGACCCCTCCCCGACGACGTAGTTTATGGTCTAGGTACGGATTATACAAGGCTGACCTGTGGAGAGGAAAAGCCATGGCGAGATGAATACATATCTGGATATTATTTCAACCTAGATAGCCTTCGCAAGGGAAATTTAGACACCATCTTTAGTAGATGGGTCGGGATACCGCAGCGCAAACAAAACGCCAGATAATCGGCCCTTGTGGAATAGTTTGACGCATACATATCCATAACGACCAAGAAAGACCAGTCGGGCATGGGCTTGCCGGCAATGGCCCCGGTCGTCAGCGTCAGCGAGGCCTTGGGCCCTGGAGCCACGTAGCGGGGCGCGAGCTTGCCTAGCAGCAGCGGGACAACGAACTGGATGTGCCTGGCGGTTGGATCGCTGGGGTGTCGTTGTTGCTGAGCGGGGTGATGGCGAGGGGGTCGCCGGCTGTGAAGACGATGTGGTTGAGGGTTTAGGGTTCATTTATTCTGCTTATTGTTAAACCGCTATTAATGTCTAGATTTCCCATCTTCTCCCCCGGCCACCCCGCCACCTGCACCCCCATCAGTTTCACTACGCAGCTTAACACATCGCCTAGCCTGAGAGCCTCGCTTTTGGCCCATATCCTGGCCTACTTTGATGGTTCCTATTTTCAAGCTCAATTACCCAGAGACTAGGTACAAGGTAAACAGGTATGCTTGATAGAGGTATCGATGCTTTAGTATATCGATTATAGACACACTAGCACACTTGCAGCACGTAGCCCGGTCATTCTTCTTAGTCCTCTCTCTTTTACCTAGTGGCCTCTCTAGCTAGATCTCCCAGTATTTGCTCTGTGTGTATTCCAACACTGTCTGCTGCTGCATTGCGAGGCAAAATCGGATTTTCCCATAGCCAAATTCCCTCCCACTGGGCTCCACCTGGGTTGGCATGTTGTTCATGCCGTGGGTGTTGATTAGCGTGAGGCAGCGAATGTCTTAGTGTGTGTAGCCAATGTGAGCCAAGTCACCTAGCACTGATGTTTATTGACCTCACTGATGCTCAGTCTGTCTGCGCCAGTGTTCGAAAGAGCGATCATGCTCTGGGCACAATACATAACCTAGATAAAGAAGACAAAAACATACAACAGCTGGGATTCGCATGTGGTCACCCACCATACTACTAACCAGCCGGCGTGTGGCTTAAGTACGGCTGAGCGGACGGGAAGCCCTGTTCTCCACACCCTGTGGTCGTATGTATCAGACTAACTTCAATAGTAAAATACATCCCTAATTCAACCTTGGACCTGTGAGATTCGCCGTTTCGCCCTCATCATGATTGCAATCATGTTGAAACTACCTAATTTGCAACGAGGTGTGTCGTCTGAGACATGTAGCTTACACAGTGCGCTGGGACAATCGTCAAGAGGCCCCATTAGCCAAAGGGAATCATGCCAATCAACAATACAGCGCATCCCGTGGTTATATTATTGTGGTATACCCGCTTATTGATGCTGCGAGAGCAACGAACCTGTCTGGACAACAGTCAATAATAATAAGACATATTTGGTTCTAATGTAGTGATACCCCCGGTTTGTAGCTTCGCCATAATGTAAATACCCACATGGATCACAGCTCAATCACCCCCAAAATCCCACTCCAAGCACTCCCTCACGCTCTCCCGCTCCTTATTCATGTCCTCCTCAAGGTATTCTCCTGTATAGTACGCCTCCTCATACATAACATCTTCAGGCCATGTGAAATCTCCAAGTCTTCGAACAACAGTGAGAACCGACTGGTGGAAGTGCCACCGCAGGCACTCATCACTGACCCTGTCCAGTCGCGACACGTCGGTCGTCCTGGCGTTAAGAACTCTGCCTCCGTGATCCATCTTATTCTTGTCTCTACAGAAGAACACGGATCGATATCCGTCCTGCGTAGATTATTAACAAAATCGAACCCGAAATAGAGACATAGATCATCAAGAGGGAATCCACAAGATTGACTGACATCCGGATCAACAGTAAGCCGAAACAGATCCCACTGCGTCCTGGCGGCCACATCAAGCAAGAGCCCATTCTGCGGTGAGAACAGCTTATCGGGCCAAGTCAAGCTATTGCCCTCGTGATCGTAGTCGTCCGGATCCTCGCGGATCCACAACGAGTCATATCCATGCCGCACCCAGGACTCCTGCATCGAGACCGGGAAGATGTGCGTAGCCTTGAGGTCGAATAGCCGTTCACCACCCATCTCCTCCATCCCTGTGATTGCGCATACGTTGTCGCGAGCGATGAGCCGTTCTTCGAAGTGGAGCTTGTTGCGCGGGTACGCTGGATCGGAGGGGCGGACGTACGGGTCACAGTCGTCAGGGGCTACGAGGGGCGGTGGTTCGGGTGTTTCGAGGCGGTGCAGGGCTGGTTCGGTGGTGATGCTTAGCGGAATTGAGTGTGCGGACGGGGCGAGGATGGCGTAGCGGCCTTGTTCGAAGGGGGACGATGAAACCCTTGGGATTGGAGTCGGCTCGAATTCGTTGGAGGGGCTGATGCGGTGGACGTTCCATCCGTTCGGTTGCGCTGAGGGTGGGAAGTTGATGAAGTGGGTGCATATCCTGTACAAGGCTGCGTTCGAGACTTGGGGCGGGCTGTTGACGGAGAGGCCTGGTTTGATAGACGTGTTAGTGGGCTGGTTGTGAATGAGTATGAGATGTACTAGGATTACCTCCTAGGTAATCTCCATTCCCCGCAAAGATGTGGGCATTGCGATATAGATGGGTGTCTGGGGGTGGCTCGAATGATGCCATCATGGTCATTTCAAGCGCAGCTTTGACTGACGTTGTAAACGGAAGTGACGGGTTGAGGCCCTTATCATGATTCGAATCATGATATCATTTTGGTCTATGTGGGCTGATGGAAACAGAGTTCACCACCCGGTTCACAGGAGTCCAATCAAGGTTCATCTTTCCTTTGGGCTCTTGGTCAACATCCTGCCAATATGGAAAACCTCAATATTCATTCAAGATCTGTTATCCAAGTGTTGAACTTGAGATTGTGCCAGGTTACCAGAGAATAACAAGCTCAGATAATACTCCCCCAGCGCGGACTTGGTGGCCGAGCTTTACGTATGAGCAATCGCGTCATCACCGCAATCTAAGAGATATTATTGAGAGAGAATTTGAACTTTCCTGATACCGGTTAAGCCGAGATTCTGCGCTGTTGACCCGGATGGCGTTGTGTAACTGGCTCCTGAAGAGGCGACCATCTGCACGTTCCAGGCTGCGGAGTCCACTGACGCTCGCGAGATTGAAACTCTGGGCGAGGTCGACGATGATTCTCCTGCGCTAGTTGTATGTGTCTCTCGCAGATCACACCGCCTGTTTGTGGTGCAGGCGGACATAAGAAGGATTGCCTTGTCCCAGCGACTTTGAGCATGGGAGCAGAAATATCCGCGCCGTTAAATACAATGCCGGGCAAAAGGCCTATTCTTATTAAATTGAGAGCAGTAGTTACCTGGGAAAGCAGTACTACTTAGTGGCTAAGCAGGAGTTAGGCTTGACAGCAAGTTCTTTATCTACCAAAGAGGAACTAGTGGCATTTATATGTTATGATAGGTGAATACTAGACATACCTACAAGGGCCGGACGTACTGATGCCGGGATATTGCTACTATATCAGAATTGCTTCGAGATAAGGTGAATTGACCTTAAGACTGTAAAAGCAGTACCAGATCATTATATCTGTATATCTTAATGTAGAACTCCCATAAGAACCTCCCTCTAATCTGCTCCAGGTTTGACGAATGTGGTATCCAGCAAGCATTGCCTACCAGATCTGAGATTTCGCCGCGAAAGAGCAAACATTCTAAGGCAAGGTACGGCAACTGTTTTCCAACGTGCCTTCAAGAATTTTAATAGCCATTTTAGCCACGAGCTACCATCTATCAAGATTCTTGAACCCAATGAGAACCACGCGGCTCGTTTCAAAAGTCAATGCCAGCCTACTCTCGTAACGGGTCAAGGCATCCTCTCTGTGATCTATGAGCCAAAGGAAAATTCTTCTCATCCCGAGGAGCCCACCAACCGTTGGGACTGAGACCAAAGCGGGGTTGTCTTTTGGGAGGAGAAAGTGCAATGGCACTTGCACTTGCGCTTGTATCGTTGACAGGCAAGAACTCTCCGTGGTCAGTTTGAAGGAAGGTCTCTCCGTTGCAAAAGGACAGTTCAGGGACTACACCCGCATCGGCGGACAGGGTCCACAGACCCGATCCGGTGGCCCGATTCCAAATAGTAATATTCTTGTCTCTGGAAGCAGAAGCTAGAAGCTTGCTGTCAGAACAAAATATAACCTTGGTCATCGGACTCGTGCGACCTGATAGGGTTTGGAGCGGTGTCTCCGTGTCAAGATTCCAACGCTGGGTATGGCCGACTGCGTGAAGAACCCGGAACGAGTGCAAAGTCTCCATTGCGTCAATCGTCCGGAGCTGAACGTGCCCTATTGCTGATATTTCTTCTGCGAGGGCTTTGCTGTCCGGAGGCATCCCGTCGAGACCAGAAGCTTGCATCAGTCCGTCTGGCTGGTAGGGCGTGGTCATATAACCGCTTGTAAAACCAATCGTTGAGTCAATCTCGCTTTCAAGGCACAGTTCTTATCCCGATGCCACTCTGATCCTGACTCGGCACTGCTATCAACGTGTCGTTTGGCGACAAAGCAATCGCGATCCCTCCCATGCCTCCCCGAGCGACATGTGTTCTCTCTCCTGAAAGAGCATCATGTAGCTCGACATTACAATCAATGGACATGGCCAAGAGCTCGCCGCTGGACAACAGAACAGCTCGACTGATATTAGACAATTAAGGTCTCAAGTGGTAGTAGTTAGTGTTTATATGGCGCCCCATCCAGCATGTTCCATCTTCTTACTACGCCATCCGTTGAACTCATCTATAGATCCCGTCAGCAGCAAAGCCCATAATCTAGACTGGTGCTGGAATCCCCAAAAAGTAGAGAGTAACTGTCCCGGACTCCTGATTCCATAACCTTGCTGTTTTATTGTTGAAGCCCAATGCTAGCGAACAATGTACTGAAAGCCCCAACGCCGCCACTTCACCGGGGCTCGACTATAGAAACCTGTGGCCGTCAGCCCGAGACCCGACTCAAATATGTATTTTGTGTAAGGCTTGATTCTGGGAGCCAAATAATGAGTGAGTAGGGTTGCAACGGTGCGGTATGCAGAACGGAGGCCGTTCTCCCAGCAAAGCATAGTACATATGCAAGAAGAGGTCGGGGTGAGATGCAAAGCTGCTTGGATCCAATGTTCAGTTGGAGTTAGCGGTAGAAACATAGTAATTAATAAAGAGTCCCCTAACATATAACTAGTAATAGGAGGGATTTTATTATAGTAATGATCTTGTATATACATCCTATTAGCACTAGGGCCTCCAACCTTGATAGAACAGTAACCTGGTATTCGACTTCGAGAGTGTATTTGCCATGGGCAAAGTGGTATACCCCATAGCAGCAAGCACATTGAGCACGAAGCGGGAGAGTAACTGCAACATCGTGGCTGTTAACCTCAGTCTGCGCCGTCCCGGCACTTGTAAGATGGTAAGTATTCTAGACAAGGATATCTAGTTTAGAAAGTAGTCTAGTATAGTTCGCAACTATGAGATTGTGTATATTGTTTTCACCTAGGCACCCTTTCAGAGTCAGCACCCGGAGTGGGAAGTTACTTAATCGGGATTCTGGAAGCCGAGAGGGTGCATTACCCACTGTCTTCCAGTCCAAGCTGGCGGGGAATAGCAAAGATGCCGCGGACTTTTGACTCAGGTCTTGTATGTCGTCGCTGGCCGTGATAGAATGATCAGATGAAGCCGTTCTACTGGCGGCCATCTGTGGACGAGGGTGAACATCCTCCATGTGTATAGGATCATAATTCAGAGGGCGCTGCTGCCGCTGTTCCTCACCGGGCCTTTCACCATCCAAGTCCGGCGACTATTGGCCAACTCCGGGCTTCGAGTTCCCGCTCACGGCTGCTTTCCTTTTCTCGCTGCTCTGCTTCTCACCTCGACTCGAGCCCGATTCTACCTCTTCTTCCTCGATGAGATGGCGGGGTCCTCTCGAGCTGCCCCAGGTGGCTAGCACGCAGTTCGGTTCGCGTAAGAGAACGGTGATTCCTTGGGCTAGTATTAGAAGGACACCCCGACCCTTTGCCCGACCTCCTAATCAGGATTGACAACATTGAAAACGATAGCCTCGCCAAGGCCGTGATAGCCTCTTTTTAGAAACTAACTAAATTGGCATTAAAGTATTGAAAAAGACACCCTTACTGAAATCTACTGCGAGGCCATATTGAGATAGAGTTTGCTGCTAGACCGGTTTTAGTAGTAGTGAAGATTATTTACGATTTGATTATATTGAGCAGTAGACCCTGGTGAGGACAAAATGAAAATCATGGAGCAGTGACGCCTCTCCAATCGCTAGGTTTCCAAAGAGGCCGGGGGTGGGACTATAGGGTAGGGCACCTTCCAGTTAGCGGAGATAGACCAATCGCTTAGCTGGTGTACTGACAGGCTAGGGAGCCGCTGACGGTGGATCGTCAGCTCGGAACGTTCGGCCAAGTCGTCAACAGTTCGTCTGTGCAACGCTTGAACAGACCCCTGGGATTCCGGGTCCCCCGGAATGAGGAGCTGAAGAATGCCAGCTGCAGGTCGGAACTACCTGTCTTATCTCCGGACCAGCCACGCCGCTGAGTGTCAGCTTGAAACTCATTGGCTTGATTAGGTGACGTGTAAGGGGGAAAACCTGGTGACGTCCCTCGGATCTACTGTCCTCGATAGTGCTGGGGCTATTCTACGCACCAATCAACGTCCAGTTCCAGGGTAGGTTCGCTGCAGGTATGCAGCCGCACGACAGAATGTCAATAATGGATGATTGTGGCGGGGACAGCCATACAGCTGGGTTCCTGGTCGGACCGGCTGGAGCAAACGCTTTGGGACGTGTAGCCTTGGGAAAGATCTCTCACTCTAGACTATCTCTCAGCTGATCAATTGGAATGCGTGGACCGCGATACTCAATGCTTTCGTTCTTGCTCGGGTGCTGGCTCCGGGGGTGGCGCGAAAGCAACTATTGTCGTACGAGGGCATTGTCAGCTCGTATAGCCCCCCTGATGGCAGGGGCTTTGTTCTTGGGACAGTGAGCTTATCTTGGAACTAAAGAGAGTATGAGTAAGTGGACATGTCATATTCACAAGGGGCCAGGGACAGTTCCTCTTGAAGTATATTCCTTCTGCCCTACAACAATACTGATGGCGCTAAGTCTTACCAGAGGCGTTGGGTTCACGCTGTAAGACACGAACATGATTGTGTGATAGAATCAGCCCGGGTTCCCATCCCATCCTATCAAGTTCTTCAAGGATCTGGTCAGCAGGGTAGAGTGGATGTGGTGGGTTACACTTTGTAAATCCTCATAATCACATCCGTACGTTCAGGAATGAATGCAAGTCTCCCTCCAGGGACGTGCAATGCATCCGAGGTATCGGTAAGGGCACCCTGCAGTATGCCTGCTCAGAAGTGACACGATACATGGAATATCGGCTACCTTGGAAGTAAAGTAAAGGAAGCTGGAGCAGGGAACTACGGGGTTGCCTCATTCACACTGCAGCTGAACTAGATTCTGTTGGCCGGACTAGGAACTGCCTACGACTCTCTACATACACACGGAGTTTCTACCAAAGTACGATATCGCTCCGCGAGTCAAAGAATTTCTATCGTGGTACCCAGAGAGCAAGACCATGTTGAATTGGCCTAGAACCTTTGCGTTGAAGCATATGACACCCTTACCCTAGTCCACCTCCACCCCCCCACCCCCGCACCAACACGGGACCCCACCAAAAT